>JABUQX010144045.1:17500-22500 GCA_015478945.1 Trachelipus rathkii
GGAACACACATCATATCCAACCTCGAAAATCTAAACATTCTAAACAACACAAACAGCCATACCAGAAACCCATCCCAAACCAACCAAACATACACATCACCAGACATAACACTATGCTCACCAAATTTACACACTAAACTCCACTGGCTAACACAAGCTGATCTAAACTCCGACTACCTCTCCTTCATAAAATACCAAAACGTCAACAAAGCAAACTACCCACTCAGGAAAACATATACAACTACAAAAAGCAGACTGGACAATTCACCAACTATATAGAAAACAACACATCCCCTAAATATCACAAATGCACCAACACTTAACAAAGCCATACAAAATTAAACATCTTTAATCCAAAAAGCAGCTAACCAATTCATTCCCAGAGGATACATTAAAAAATACAACCCAACCCTAACACTTGAAATCAAACAACTAATTAAGCAGTGCAACTCGCACAGAAAAATAAAACTAATCACTAATTTATTAATTTAACGAATAAACACTTTGAACAACTTTCAAACTTTCTCACCAAGAACATCAAACACACAAAAAGCACCAGAATGTGGAAAACCATAAATATACTGAAAAACTCAACCAACCAACAAACACACTCATGAATCCATCAAAAATGCAAATACACAAAAACCCCAATCCACCAAACAACACAAACATTCTTGCAACTCACCTTGCAAAGCAGTCAAAAACCCACAAACCCACAAAGGGAAAATCACAAAAGCTCTCAAGAAAATAAAACTTAACCACAACCCAACAATAGAAATAACCACATTTGACTTAGAAAATACTCACCTGCATCTGGCCCAGAGAACATTTCAAACAAATACCTCAAACACCTAGATAACACTGCTTTAACTCAATTAGCACAAATATACAAGTTCCATCCACATAAATTTCGTTCCCCCTGTCTGGAAAAAAGCCATCATTATAAACAAGGTGAAACCAGAAAAAGACCCCCCTGACCATTCATCCTATTGCACCATTTCTCTATTATCAAATTGCTTCCAAACACTGATTAGCTACTTTCAAAGTACTGCTTATTATCACACCCAGGGATGGCATTTTTGGTGATTTTTTTGATTTTTTGGATTCGTAACGTCACACGAAATATAATTTGCAAGTTACAAGTTATATATCGCGTGACATTACGAATCTGAAAAAATAGAAAAAAATAAAAAAAATCAAATAAATCACATTGATTTTTTTAAAAAAAATCAAAAAAATCACTAAAAATGCCATCCCTGAATTTCACACCTAAATCTTTTTCTTGGTCCACAGACTCAAGCCAATCCCCATTCATATCGTAGTTAAAACTGTTATTTGAGTAACCTATGTGAAAAACCTTACACTTTTTACCATTAAATGGATGAACAGAGAAGAATCATGAAGTATGCCATTTGCTGTACCTATGGTTTGGCGCGACCCTACTAGCCGCTTAGAAGACTGCTATTTCTGCCTCACAAAGGTTCAAGGATTTTCAAATAATAGTAAATCAAATATAGTTTATCCTTCTCTTCCATCTGCAATTTGACCAGTACTACATGAACCTGGACTTCTAGTGCCTAAGCCACCAATGGACTTGGCAGAATTCAATATCCATGAAGAAGAAATGATTAAGTAAATTGAAGCATCAGCATCATTTGACCCATTCCTCATTCAATTTCATGAGAGGACACCCCATCTCATTCAAGAAAGAGCTCAATGATCTAGTAAGAGACTTAGATCTCAGCAAAGGACAAGCTGAACTCTTAGGATCTAGGCTGCACCAGTGGCATTCTTTGGCAGCACACACTAGAATTTAAGTATATAGACAAAGACATCAATTTTCAAAATACTTCACCATGCAACGATCAGTATGTGTGTGTACAAATATTGAGTTTGATGACTGAACTTGATTTCCAGCATTTCACAGAGAAATGGAGACTTTTTATAGACTCCTCAAAGGTAAGTCTGAAAGCAGTATTGCTTTATAATGATAATGCCAAGCCTTCATTACCAGTAATATGTATGCTCGGTAGATATGAAGGAAACATATGACAGTATGTCAGTTTTAATTAATGCATTATGGTATAAATGATATGGTTGGAAACTCTGTGGAGACTTGTAAATTGTAGGCATGCCAATGGGACTTCAGGGTGGATTCACCAAATACTGCCGTTTCCTTTGCCTATGGGACAGTAGAGCAACAGACAAGCACTATATACATAAAAAGGGGGCAAATGAAGTAACTACATTCCACAACTTAAAAATGTTAAGTATCAATCTTGTTGCCTCAGGGAAGATATTGCTTCCCCCTTTACATATAAAATTAGACTTAATGAAAAACTTTGGGAAAGGAATGGATAAAAATGGAGATTGCTTTTCATATTTGAGGGTTTGGTTCCCTGCTTTAAGTGAGGCAAAATTGAAAGAAGGAATATTCATTGGCCCACATCAGAAAACTCTTGAAGGTGTGACAGGATTAATAGGGAAGCTGTATGGCTGGTGTTAGTGATAAATGGTGTTGGTGGTAGGCTTCTGAATGGAATCAATAGTATGTATGACGATAGTGAAGCTTGTGTAACAATAAATGGAGTTGATAGTGATTGGTTTAATATTATTAGCAGAGTGAGGCAAGGATGTGTTGCCTCCTTGGTTATTCAATTTGTATAAGGAAAGAATTAGATGTAGGAGTGGCAGAGGAAGGTGCTTGAATGATGGAGAATGGAAGAGAGGGGAGTGTGCCCTACTTATTATATGTGGATGATTTGGTTTTGTGAGGCAAATCTGAAGATAGTTTGTGATGATTGGTAGGGTGTGTAAAAGGAGGGGTTTGAAAGTAAATGTAGACAAGAGTATGGTTATGGTGGTGAGGGGAGTCCGTGGTGTGCAGCTATGTTGGATATTATTGCAGACTTCGGTCGAGGTCGGAGCATTGAAAAGAGAGTGGAAAAAGAAAAGAGAAGAATCAGAAGAAAGGAATTAGACAAGATTGCGAAGAACCACAAAAGCTGGCAACGAGGGATTGGAAATTTGAGTGCTGGGAAAGAAGATGGCTTCTCATTGAACATTTGATCAGACACTGCAAAAACTGTTTAGAAAAAGGAATTACAAATGCAAAGTTTTATAAAATTTAAATAAAATTAAAATCTATTTTAATGGAGGAGGAGCAAATATGGAAGGGAGTTTTTTTTTATAGACTAATATAAGTTAAGTAAAATAAACAGACCAACAATATTTTGGATTTAGTTATTTATTATAAAAAGAATGGACATTCGGCGGAGTCGGCTCATATAGGTCAAGAAGGAATGGAACAAGCTCCAAAATAGCGTCAGGTAGCTCAGCAGTAGAGCACTCGCCCAACTAAGCGAGAGACCCAGGTTCGTCACTGGTCGGGCATGTAAGTATGAGCTGTTCTTTTCTTGGCTCTGTCTTGCTCAGGCTTAAAAATCGAGTACACCCCTCTCCTAGATTAGGCTCTGCCCATGAGCAGTGGTGTTAACTGTAAAAAAAAACGAACAAGTGTGTGAGTATATATATATATATATATATATATATATATATATATATATATATATATATATATATATATATATGTTATATATATATATATATATATATATATATATATATATATATATATATATACAAATATTATATATATATATATATATATATATATATATATATATATATATATATATATATATATATATATATATATATATATATATATATATATATATATATATATATATATTGGATGAAAAGGGAATGAATGATGCAGAGTGTAGTAGGAAAGTTGTGAATAGTAGAAGGTGCTGATGCATTATATACTGATATATGATCTCACCCATTGTCGTATGGATGGTGGAAACCAAAGGAAGCAAAATAATAAGAAGTACCAGCAGAGAGAGATTGAAAGAATAAAATAGTCAGAGATGATTTTTTAGTAATGAAATAGTCTAAAAAATCTACTACTGAAGAATTGGTTTGAATATTTTAAGAAGAGAGAGAGAGAAAGAAAACTTTTGGTTCAAAGTAACTATCAACTTAAAAGGGGGGAAAAATTACGATTTTGGATTTTAAAAATGTAAAAAATTAAACATTTAAATTTATTTCATTTGTAATCTAGGTTCGAGGAGCTGCAAAATTTTAAAATTATTTCTTTTAGCTATTTTGGAAAATTAATTATTAAATACAAAAATAAAATTATAAAGAAGAAATTTAAAATACAGTAATATATTGTAGGTGAAGCTGCATTTCTCAAGGCAATCGTTGAGTCATATGAAGAAAATTTAACAAATTCTCTTCCACTGGTAGCAAGGGTCTGAAACCCCACCCCCCTTCTCATTAATTTTTCGCGAATGGTGGTGATATAATAATAGTGATAGCGGTGATAGTGATGATAATATTTTATATAGTGAATAGTAATGAAATATAGTGTAGAGCATATGAATATTAATATTAAATCATAGTGTATACTTTAGCATAATAATAATAATAATAAAATAAGTGATTAGTAGTGAATGATAGTGGAATATAGTGAATTTTTGCTTGAAATATAATGTTTAGCTTTTTAATAATAACGATAATAACAATAGTATATGTATATGCGTGTGTATCTTATGTCTCCATTTGTATATGTATATATTGTTTTTTTTTTTTTGATTTTTGTATTTTATATTTTATACTAAAAGCGCATGGTAACTCAGGGGTAGAGCACTCGCCAAACAAAGCAAACATCCCAGGTTCGAAACTGGTTGGGTCGGAGAATGTGAGCTACTCTCTCCTTGGGCTTGGTTTCGTCCTGCTTGGATGTTAATTGAGTATACCCCCTCCTAGATTAGGGCTTTGCCTGTGAACAGTGGTGTTTATCTTCTGTAAAAAAATGAATAAATAATAAATCCTTGGTGTATATAAAGGGTCTACTTGTGTTAATGTATAGTAGTGAAACTATGGTCTAAAATAAGAGGTAGATCTATGGTACAATGTGTTCAGATGGA
>JABUQX010144045.1:27500-35000 GCA_015478945.1 Trachelipus rathkii
TTGAGTTGGATCCCCGTCCCGCACCCTGGTAACAATTATATTAATAGATTGTGGCTAAAACTCGAAATATATTAGGCATATATATATATATATATATATATATATATATATATATATATATATATATATATATATATATATATATTTTGAAATAAAAAACAGAGCGGGTGTACAACATTGAACAAAATCGACCCCCTAACCTGTTTCATGTTATAACTCACAAAGTATTTGGTGTAGAATGATGATTTTTTTTTTATTTTGAATGTTAAAGGATAGCGGTTTCATGTATTATCTAAGTAAAAGCACTTGCCTTTAACTTTAGGTTTTATCTGGAAAAATGTAAAAAAAAAATTTGGCCAAAAAATGCTTCGCCCAAAAAAGTCCCCCCCCATTGGGGCAGAAGGAATTTTTCAAAAAGTATAAAAATTGGTCAATTTTTGTCGCTATGTATCAGGATCAAAAAACCACTAATAGCGAAAAAAAATTTTTTTTGGTTTCAAAGTTACTAAGTGTTAAAGTAGGGGTTGGTAAGTTTGAACAACATGTTGGGTAAAATTGAACGCTCTATAAGTGTTTCAAAAGTAATGGAATTTGATAAAAAGTAAAGAAATTATTATTTATTTATTGTTTTTATTATTTTTATTATTTAATATTTATTTATTAACCCAACCTTTTGATGTAAGTTTCTTCAATCCTCTAAAACTCACCTGGGGAAATATGATTGAGGATTACAAGCAGAAATACCCAACAACATCTACAGTTCATAAAAAGATACTTCCACAGATGCTGTACAACCTTCTCAATACCCACTAATTTGCCTGTTGATGTTGAAACAACAATATAATACCATACCAAACCACCAAAAAAAAAAAAAAAAAAAAAAAAAAAAAAAAAAAAAAAAAAAAAAAAAAAAAAAAAAAAAAAAAAAAAAAAAAAAAATTAAGACCGCCATATCTCAGGTATGTAAACTACTCAACTTAAGACATGATTACTTTAAAATAATTTGAGAATTGAATAATTATATAAAAAGTTATAGAGAGGTAAACCAAAAAATTGAGCGTGTTTGATGATGTGGTACCTGTGCCCCTTAAATGTTAAAAATTTCTCCCATTATACATAATTACAAATGTTTATGCTCAAATAAGCAATTTATAAATATAAATATAAATATGAAAACCTATAAATATAAATATAACATTCAAAATAAGGCCTGTTCAAAGTTACCCAACCCGGCTATTTTCAAAATTTTGAAGAAAAAAAAAAAAAAAAAAAAAAAAAAAAAAACAGAAGACCACCATATCTCAGGTATGTATACTACTAAAGTTAAGATATATTTAGGCTAACATAGTTTGAAAATTCAAGTAGTATAAAAAAAGTTATAATTATTTTATTACATGATAATTATATATCGTGTATGTTAACTATATATATATATATATATATATATATATATATATATATATATATATATATATATATATATATATATATATATATATATATATATATGCATTAAACATCCATCGGATGTTTAAAATCAACGCATCCGCATTGCCGTGTAATACCTTTACAAATAATATATATATATATACTATGTCCCCTGCTCCTAAAAAAAAAATAGCCAATATTTATTTTATTTTTTTTTATTTCATTTTCCTAACTAAATTTTACAAGGATTCCAAAAATGTACTCCTTTTCGCTGTATTGTAGGTTTTGAGATATAATTTTTTTACAGTTTCCGCAATAAATTTTACCAGGATTCCAACAATATATTCCTTTTTCTCTGTATCTATTTTATTTTTGAGATATAGTTGAGATATTTGTGGTTTTAAACTGGATTTAACCATATATATATATATATATATATATATATATATATATATATATATATATATATATATATATATATATATATATATATATATATATATATATATATATATATGTCATATATTTCTCTCTCTCGGCGACTCCTGCGCACCGTGCTACTCGTGCTCATGCGAGTTGACGACCCCAAAGCGATCTATTTTGCAAATTTCATAATATTACGATAAATTCTTTTATTTTTTTGCGAAAGTTGGTCAAATAAATGAAATTATTACATAATAAATATATAAAAGATTATGTTAAATTTGAGAAAAGAAAAAGGAAAGAATAGCCGCTATTTAAATACGCTTTTAACATTAAAAATAGGACTAATCCGTGCCCAAAGCAATTGGCGGATATCATATCTGTGAATTTAGAGTATAAAATTATTTATAAATACTATGTTTATAAATGGTATGTTAAAATACTATACATAATAAATAATATTTTATAACAAAAAATATTTAATAAAACATAAAATAATAAAAATATTACTAAAATACTTTAGAATTATAAAGAAAAAAAAAAGAGTACCTTGAAATATTAATAGAAAACGGTTTAGCCTAAATAAAAAAAATTATTTAATATGACCAACTCAAATATTTAATTTTATATATATATATATATATATATATATATATATATATATATATATATATATATATATATATATATATATATATATATATATATATATATATATATATATATATATATATATAAAATAAAGAAATATATATATATATATATATATATATATATAACTTGATAATAAATTCATAACTATAATATATATATATATATATATATATATATATATATATATATATATATATATAACAGATATAATCAATATATATATATATATATATATATATATATATATATATATATATATATATATATATATATATATATATATATATATATATATATTAGAGGTGTGGAAATTCGGTCGGCGAATTCGGCGAATGACATTTTTCGGTTCTCCTTCCGGAATTTTTCAAAATTCCGGCCGGAACCGGAATTACTAATTTACTTCTGAGAAAAAATTTGCTGGAAGAGATTTATTTTATATAACCCATAGCCCATCTTTTAACAAAATATAATAGTAGCCTTGTGTAGTATTCATACAGTGTATCACATACCTACAGTATTATTTAAATAAAGTTTACTCAAATACCTCAAAATATAGGATTATAAGATATTCACATTAAATTCAAATTTAATTGCCAAGCAATAATATATATATATATATATATATATATATATATATATATAATATATATATATATATATATATATATATATATATATATATATATATATATATATATATATATATATATATATATATATATATATATATATATATATATATATATAATATATATATATATATATATATATATATATATATATATATATATATAAAGTTAACTTTCTTTAAACACTTTTGAAAATATTGCTGAATTGTGGTGAAGTAAAAGAAAAACTGTTCACCAGTATTGGGTGATATTTTTAAACGTTTTTCCTCAAATATATTTCCTGCTTCTGAAAATGAAAATAATTTCTCTGAATATATGGAGGAGACTGGAAAGGAGAGTAATTTTTGGGCTAGTACTGCTATGTTTGGGAATTTAGCTTTGTTCACTTTCCACCAATTAAGGAATTCTTCTTTTCCCAGATTAGAAATTGATTTTTCTGGTAAAAAAATTTCAATTTCTTTAAGAATTTCACCTTAGCCACTGATTTTCTTTTTTTCCTTTTTACACTAACTGACTCGCTGTCACTTTCACTTTCTTCAAACTTATAAAAACTAAGTAACTTTGCAGTAATTTCTTTTCTTAATGCTCTTGATGATTTTGAGGTACTTGGCAAATCTAAGTTTATTGTAGATAATGCTCGTTTCTGAAAATGACTCATCGCCTGAACCTTCTTCTGTGCTGCTACTACTATTATCACTTTACTACCTTCAATTATTTGCATATTTCTTCAAGCATCCATTTTCTACTCAATTCTCTTATTTCATTAGAAAATAAAGTCAGTATCTTGGGTCTACTACAGTATTTAAAACAATTATCTTGTTTTGATATATGTCTATTAATCCTTTCTCTTCCTTTTTATTCATAAATCTAAACTCTATGCCTACTTCAGCTCTTCTTTTAAAGTCCGAACTCTATCCTCAGAGTTTGAGAGATATGCTGGAGAGCTCAAATATGTAGAATAATTGATGAAATAATTGATTTTGCCTTATAGTTTCCGCAACCATGAGAAATGGTTGCAAAACTCTTAGAATTTTTCAAGTATTTGCCATTTATTAGCAGTCAAAGCTTAAATGATTGATTGTTCTATAATATAAACTTACAGAGGTCTTTTCAAACATTCAATTCTTTCTAGAATCAAATATGTGTTATTCCACCTTGTATTAACATCTTGAATTGGCATAAGTGGGTTTGCAAGATGTGGATCAAGTCTCTTTGTATTCTTTCAAGTTTATTAGAGCTTAAAAACTGGAATGATTGAAATGTGTACAAATATTCCTACATTTCTTTATTAAATCACACTGTTCTTTGAAAAAATAAGGCATCTTTAATAAATTGAAGTTTATGAATAAAACAAAAAAAACTTGTGTATCCTGCTAAATCAGTTCCAAGTTTCATGTTATATGCTCCATCTCGAAGGATCAAATGGATTATGTTAGGAGGAATTTCTCAATTATTCATCATAATTTCAAAACTCATAGTGATTTTAATTCCAGAATGAGAACCTGGGAAATACTTGCAATGGAGTACACAGTCCATTTTTTCAAACTCGCTGGTAAGCCAATGTGCAGTTAAAGAAATAAATGAGTCGTTTGAATTATTTAGCTCTCTATATGTCTGTAGTAAATGATATTTGATCAGCCTTAGATAACTTCTCGAATACTGCTGATCTCAATTTCCTGTATGAAGTTGGTAACATTTTCTCTACAAAATATTTTCTACTAGGAATAAGATATTTTGGTTGAAGATGGGCAATAAGTTCTATGAATCCCTTCTCTTGTGTGACTGTGATGATAAGCTTTGGATTATAAACTAGTCATGGTCATTATTTTCTGTGATTTGGGGTCATTGATATATTTCATCTTTTTTGGGGAGAAACTCTCCTCAAAACTCACTTATTTCACGGCTTAGATCTATTGCTCTTTTGTGGTTTCCCCTGTTCTAGAAAATACAAGACTCTTCCTTTTACTATTAAAAATTTTTGAACTCCAGATATTCTCTTCGATGATGATTTTCCATATGTTCATGAAGTGGCGTTGTACTAAATATAAGATTTTATGTTGAAACTTCTATAAAATATATTTTTTTATATTCTTTATAGTTAAGGAAAATTCATACGAGAATTCGGTTCGGCCGAATTCCGGCCGGAATTTTTTTGGTGATTCCGGCTAATTCCGGTTCCAGCCGGAACTGAAAATTTCAGTTCCTTATTTACCCTTATATATATATATATATATATATATATATATATATATATATATATATATATATATATATATATATATATATATATATATATATATATATATATATATATATATATATATATATATATATATATATATATATATATATATATATATATATGGTACAAAGTTGCCAACGCTAGCAGACGGATCAAAAAACATTTTTACAGGTAGCATCATGATACATAAATAAGTCTTCTGAGAATTCGAAATGAATTTTTTTTTTTTTTTTTTTTTTTTTTTTTTTAACCTGTTCTAGGGGCGAAATTAGGTTAGGTTAGGTTAGGTTTAGGTCAGGTCAGGAAAAAAATCGACCCTAAAACATCTATTTATATATCATAGAGGCTACCTATGAAATTTTTTTTTATCCGAGCTCCCGTTCCGTGTGGGCGTTAAGTAACTTTTACCATATATATATATATATATATATATATATATATATATATATATATATATATATATATATATATATATATATATATATATATATATATATATATATATATATATATATATATATATATAATAATGTATATATGGCAGAAATGTCTGTGTGTAGTTATATATATATATTTATATATATATATATATATATATATATATATATATATATATATATATATATATATACTTTATTTTCTATATATATATATAGAGAGAGAGAGAGAGAGAGAGAGAGAGAGAGAGAGAGAGAGAGAGAGAGAGTAGCAAAAAGTTGCTGGAGTCGCCACTGATATATATATATATATATATATATATATATATATATATATATATATATATATATAAAAACTATCTTTATGTATATATATATATATATATATATATATATATATATATATATATATATATATATATATATATATATATATAACGCTGGTAACACTTGCTGAGTCAAAATAATCAAGGTCATTTGCTCACAAACTACAAACCCCTGCCAAACGTAAAATAATTATTTGTTTATCAAACTGATTAATTATTTATATTTTTATCAAACTGATTAATTATTTATTAAATTATCTTACCACCACTTACTGGTTGTGGGTAGATAGATATATTTTCGCGGCATTAGGTACGGAAATATTTAAAATGCTGACACAACCACAACGTGAGCGCCAGCACAGTTGTTGTACATAAATGTATAGTATATATATCCGATTCTTTTAGCTTATTGCAACTATCTTATAATTGGTGTGACTCTATATTTTAAAATCAGTTATGTACTCTACTTGACTTTAAATTTTGTACGATTATTAATAGCATCGCTCGCTGTTGATAATTCGTTAATGCACAATACACAAGTAGTCAAGTACATTTTATTTTATAACCAGTTTTATAACCTTTATTTTATAACCAGTTAAAAATAAACAACTTAAATTGGCTACAAACAAATGTCAAAATAAAAAAAAAATGTACGTCTTTTATAATAAAAATTCAATTAAGTTTTTCCAAATTTTTGTGTGAAAAGTTTATACAAAATTGTTTTGGGAGTCGAAAGGAGTCGTTTTTTTTTACTCGACTCCCGACTCCGACTCCCAACTTTTTGGGAAATCGACTCCCGACTCCGACTCCTTACCCCTGAAAACGCTCGACTCCCGACTCCCCATCCCTGGAATAATATATATATATATATATATATATATATATATATATATATATATATATATACTGTATATATATATATATATATATATATATATATATATATATATATATATATATAATAACCAACAATAATAATATATATATATATATATAACAAATATAATATATATACGGTATATATATACGTATATATATATGTATAATATATATATATAATATATATAATAATAATATATGTAATATCTTTATAAATATATATACATCTAATAATAATAATAATAATAACCAATAATAATAACTATATATATAATATATAAAATACTACATATATATATATATATATATATATATATATATATATATATATGTGAAGGCAGAATTTCTCTTGCCCTCACAATAATTATGTACACCTCTCATAGTTGCTCTGTATATCAAATTCTACTATTAATTTTATTATATATGGAAAATATTTAACAACCTTTTGTATGGCACCATTTTTTGTGAGAGTGAGTCGCTGC
>JABUQX010144045.1:37500-42382 GCA_015478945.1 Trachelipus rathkii
GTGCCTATCGGGTGTGGAAAAATTCTCGTTCTCCTATCACTCGCTAATTTTGATTATGCTGAAATCGTTGCAGGGATACTCTTCGACGAGAAAAGCTGGCTTTCATCAAAGGAAAGTGCGCTTACCTCCTTGGTTCTCCTACTGACAAATCTTTCCTCTCCAGCAACTTCTGTAAATCTGCCTTTCCTTCTCTTATTCGATCTGATCATTGTGTTGCTAAT
Organism: Trachelipus rathkii; assembly: GCA_015478945.1. Lineage (NCBI taxonomy): Eukaryota > Metazoa > Arthropoda > Malacostraca > Isopoda > Trachelipodidae > Trachelipus > Trachelipus rathkii. The sequence goes on from JABUQX010144045.1 coordinate 37,722, forward strand.
TCTCCAACTGAAAAGGCTAATCTCTTCGGCCCCTCGCTCATAGCTATATTCTCTATGTCTCAATACTAGCACTTTCCTCCTTCAGTGTTGGAAGCTCTCACATGTCCAACCTATTCCGAAAAAAAAGGAGCCGCTCTGATCCTTCTAACTATCGCCCTGTAGCTCTCACTTGCTTATTCTATCTAAGATCTTTGAAACCCTTCTCAACTCACTTCTTAGATCATCTGGAAACTCACTCCGATCGCCAGCACGGCTCTCGTTGCACGAAGTCTACTGGCGATATACATTCCTATCTAACCGATTTATGGTTTTTCGCTCTTAGGAACTACGGGGAGACTTGGGTGGTGGCGCTTGACATATCCAAAGCATTTGACCGAGTATGGCACGCGTCACTGCTCTCCAAGCTCCCCTCCTTTGGGTTTCCTCTTTCTCTTTGCTTACTTATATCTAGCTTTCTTTCAAATCGCTCAATATCGGCTGTTTTTGATGGGGCGACTTCTTCTTCTTTGCTGTCAATAGTGGTGTTCCTCAGGGTTCTGTCTTATCTCCTACTTTATTCCTACTTTTCATTAATGATCTTCTCACCTGCACCTCTAACTCTATCCACTCGTATTCCGATGACTCGACCCTTCATTCTTTAGCTCATATCAATTCTACTCCCACTTTTACTTCTGGAATTGCCTCTCGTCTTAATCTTTCCGATTTTATTCTCGCTGATGGATAGAAATAACTTTGTGAAATTCAATTCTTTAAAAACCCAACTTTTACAAATCTCCTTCTCCAAAATACCTTCTAACTTTCCTGTCTCTTTCGACGGTTCTGTCGTCTCTCCTGTTGACAATACAAACATCCTTGGCCTTAACATGAACAAAAAAATGTCTTGGAAACCTCACATCACAACGGTTGCTAGGGCGGCCTCAAAGAACTGGAAGTTCTGTTTAGACTGTGAGACTTTCCTCCTTTTCTCAGTTGCCCCGCTATACAAAGGTCTCATCCGCCCATGTATGGAGTACTGCTCTCATATCTGGGGGGTGGGGCTCTGGTTTCACCCGGCTTTTGGACAGGGTCGAGTCAACGGCAAAAAGGCTTATAAACTGTTCTGTACTTTCCAGTTCACTTGACCCCCTATCTTTGCGCGGCGATGTTGGTGCTTTATCTCTATCCTATAGGTACCGCAGCGGCAAGTGCTCGAGGGAACTTATCACTCGCGTACCACCACCTTTACAACGCCTTCGTAGCACAATAGGTGCTGTATCTGCGCACGAGTATTGTGTTGACATTGGTAACTCCAGGCTAGTTTGCTGTGGTGCTTCCTTCTTTCCCCACCACCTCTGTTTTGTGGAATTCTCTTCCATCTTCTGTATTTCCTACTGAATTTAATCTCCTCACTTTAAAGCCTGCGTCTGTGCTCATATGCGTAATTTGCGCTAGAGGGTGAACTTTTGAGAGTACTACACCCCTCCTTGAATAGGGCTCTGCCCGTGAGTGGTGGTGACAACTGTAAAAAAATCCTTGAATGGGCAGATATGTGGCAAATGAACTGAATCTCCTATTCCCCCCATCCAAAACATCATTCAGATTATCCCAGAAAATCGTACTCTTTTCAACATTACCCTCAGATGGATCATATGTCGCAACCACACAAATTTTGACCTTTTCAAACTTAAATTTAACCTTTAGACTTCTAGTACTCACACACACAAAATCTACCATAGCTCTCTACCACAACTCACTCATCAGAATTGCAAATCCTTCTATCCCCCTCTCATTCCTTTCCACAGCAACACAAACACATTTCACACCACACCACACCACTCATTTTCAACGTTTCCTTTCATCTTTGTTTCAGTCACAGCGAGCAAATCAAATTTGCCCTTTCTAAATACATCCATCACCTCTCTCCTCATCTCCTCAACATTTATTCCTCTGACATTTCATATACAGATACGATTCATACATTTTCGCCGAAGGATAGAAGGGCGCTTACTGCGATCACGACCTTCTCCGAGGCATGCATTAGCATTCCTGGCAAAAGATAAGTGGTAGTAGGCAGCCAACCTAACTACCACCGTCCCTTAGTCGCCTTCTACGACACGCAGGACATACGATGTGGGCAATTTTTTCTCCCTACACGTATGGATATAAGGGATAGGGATGTCTGTAAGATGTTGTCTAGAAGAGGGGTGTCCCCACCATCTTAGTCTGGCTGCGTCCACCTTATTCATCATGGGTTTCACACCCACGCTCTCCCTCACTGTCTCGTTTCTCACTCTGTCTCTCCTCGTCTTTCCAATCACCGTCCTCAACACATTCATCTCCGCTGTCTGAATTCTACTCTCCTCTCTCCCTGTCATGCTCCATGTCTCTGCCCCATACAACAGTATTGGGGTCAACACTCCCTCGTATATTGCTCTCTTCACCTCTTTGTTCATATATTTATCTTTCAAGATGGGGTATACTGCTCTTACAGTCCTGCCATACTGCTCAATCCTACTAGTAATTTCCTTTGCACACCCCCTTCTCTTCCAAATGTGCTTCCTAGGTATTTATATCTGTCCACATTTTTAATCTCTCTACCATCTACCTCACATTTTTAATCTCTCTACCATCAACCTCCACTATCAACTCCTCCTCCTACCTACTTACTATCATTATTTCTGTTTTCTCCACATTCATATTTAATCCAGCTTCTCTCAATTTTTCTGCGAAACACAGCACCATTTGCCTCAACCTCTCACCATCTCCACTCCAACACGCAAAATCATCTGCGTATACCATGATGTCTCCGTCAATCTCCTCTAAACTCTCCTTTACACCTCTTATGACTGTCCAAATACGCTATAAACAGTATCGGCGACAGCACACTACCCTGCCTTACTCCAGTTTTTACCTCAAACCATTCCTCGTTTTTATATCCTGTTCTTCTCCTACTTAAGCTATTCACATATGTACTTCTTACTGCCCTTATCAGTCTGTCATCAACTTCATAATCCCTCTCCAGAACTCTCCATAGCTTCTCCCTGGGTACAGAATCAAATGCTTTCTTCAAATCTATGAAGGCGATATATGCCTTCTTATTGTATTCCCATGTCTTTTCCTGTATCATTCTCAATGCGAACATTAAATCTGTAGTGCTTCTGCCACCTCTGTACTAGTGATGCAGCAGATGTCATTTTTTTCGCATCCGCGGATACGGATGCGGATGATATTACATATATATATATATATATATATATATATATATATATATATATATATATATATATATTATATATATATATATATATATATATATATATATATATATATATATATATATATATATATATATATATATATATATATATCGAGTTTAGCCACAATCTATTAATATAATTGTTACCAGGGTGCGGGACGGGGACCCAACTCAAATGCACCCCACCAACCTCTTTTCCCAACCTCCGACCTTAATGAAAGAGATTTTACAATGGATTATATACTTTTTGCACTAGTATTGAAATTCAAATATAGGAAGGTTGTGCTTGAGAAGCACCAATTTTTCTGCCTTTTCTGCTGAGAATCTGTTTCTCTTTTCATCATATATTAGCCCAGCATTGCTAAATACTCTCTCACTTGAAACACTAGTTGGAGGACAGGCTAAGTATTTCCTTGCAAGTTTACTCAAGCGTGGATTAACATTTTGCTTAACTTTCCACCAACTGATAGGATCATCATTTGTATCTAGCCGTTTTTCTTGATGATCGTTTTTCTTGATGATCAATCATTTGCACTACATCTTTTGGTAATGCGTGTGTTTCTTCATCACTACTGGACTGTAGAAATTCTTCCAGTGAATCTGTTATTGATTTACTTGTAGAAGGTATTGGTTCTGTAGATTTCGTTTTTTTCCTTTTAATGGGTGGCAAATTATAGACTGTTCGGATTGAAGTTTTTCAACTGCAACACAAAGTGACGATTTAACTTGTTCTAATATTGTGCTACAAAAAAACTTGCCTTTTAACTGGGATCTAAGTAAATTGCAATAGTATGAAGGTCATTAATTTCCACAGAGCGAAAGCGTTTTTCTAGCTCTAGTTTTATTACATTTTTCATTCTTTTCAAACCGTCATCATTTTCATTTGAAGATGGTTCAAAATGCTTCCTTAGCGTTGAGATTAATGGTATTACATCGGAGACAGAAACTGTAGAAGCGCTGATTTTTTGGCATCCCTAATCTCATGTGACTCTGTTGACTCAAATTATTATGAACTTCAGGCTGTGAGATCATGAGTCATCATTACACAGTTGAGTAGAGTCCCATGTCTCTCATTTACAGTTTGAGTTCAGATTCATCTTGAGTAATTTTACTAAAAATTTCTTAATCTAATCTCGACAATAAACATCCACGCAACATCCGCAGGGCAAAGCGCGGATGCGGATGCGGATCTTTAATAATGTGCGGATGCGGATGTTACCTGCATCACTAATATATATATATATATATATATATATATGGCTGTATTTTTGATCTTATTTTTCTTTCTAATATTCTTTCATATAACTTGGCCATGTGATCAATTAGTGAGATTCCTCTGTAATTTTTACAATCTCCTGCGCCCCCCTTACCTTTATAAATGGGAACTATTATTGACCTTCCCCAACCTTCCGGCACTCTACTCTCC
>JABUQX010144046.1:12500-22991 GCA_015478945.1 Trachelipus rathkii
ATCAGCTCGGTAGCTATATATATATATATATATATATATATATATATATATATATATATATATATATATATATATATATATATATATATATATATATATATATATATACATATATATATATTAATCAATTCTATTAATAAAATAATAAATATATATATATATATATATATATATATATATATATATATATATATATATAGCAACACTATATATATATATATATATATATATATATATATATATATATATATATATACAGTGGCGTATCCAGGATTTTTTTGGGGGGGCCAAACAAAATCGTTTCTTATATATATATATATATATATATATATATATATATATATATATATATATATATATATATATATATTTATATATATATATATATATATATATATATATATATATAATAACATATATATATATATATATATATATATATATACTACATATATATATATCTATATAACTATATATATATATACTATTTATATATATATAACATATATATCTCTCTGCTATATATATATATATATATATATATATATATAATAATATATATATATAACAACTAATATATATATATATACTATATCTTATATATAATTTAACCTCTGGACTTTGTTTTAAAACGGATAATAGCAGAAATATTTTAGTCAAAAGAAATTTCAGGGAGACTGCTATTTATTTATAGTTTTATACTGTAACTATATATATATATATATATATATACTCTCTCTCTCTCTCTCTCTCTGCCTATTTGGGTTTACACAGAATTGATTTAGATATTACTAGTTATTATAGTAATAATATAATTAATTAAGTTATAGATGATGAGGGGTAATAGCCATTCAGTCTATTAAATCATTAAATATTCTTTAATATACTCTCGGTACCTTTAAGGAGGGTTGGAATTAGTTTGAAGTTTAAATTAACTAAAAATATCATTCTTAGACTAAAAAGTACATAATTAGTTATAACTTCCAAAAAATAAAAGTATATTTTATTATATAATAAAATTCTTAATAAATAAATCTTTCATTTTCAAAAAATTGGAACTCAAAAGCGGAAACATTTTTGATCCGCACGTGCCGATCCACTAAACTGACCTCCCCGCACCTCCCGCTAGTCCGCACCTATTCTGGTAGTCCGCACCTATTCTGGTAGTCCGCTTGGAGCGGACTAGCGGACTAGCACGAGACTAAAATAAATTACCTCTGATATAATAATATATATATATATATATATATATATATATATATATATATATATATACTCATATACCTATCTCACCTCTACTCTCTCTGCTATATATATATATATATATATATATATATATATTTATATATATTTATATATCTCTCTCTCATATACATATATACTATATATATACTCTCTCTTATCTCCTCTCTCTCTGCTAATAATAATAATAACATATATATATATATATAACTCTATATTATATATATATATATATATATATATATATATATATATATATATATATATATATATATATATATATATACTCTTTCATATATATATATATAACAACATATATATATACCTATATATATATATATATAGGCTATTTATAAGATGTTGACTCCAGGAACGAAAATCAATAAAAATGTAACGTAATTTCAATGATTTGAGGTTAAATACATTAGTAAATGCTGGATTTTCAAATGTAATTTAATTAATATTAACAAAAAGTAAGAAGAAATTTTTGCGCACCTATAGTCTTATAAAAATGAGTAGCTTAGGCCGTGCTTAGGCTATTTATTTCAGTTTAAATTTGATGAATGTATACGTAAAGTTTGTAAAAACACCTTGACAATAATAAATTGATATTTGATAGTTTTATATATTTTATGTTTTGATCCGGGGTGGGGCCCTCTATATCCTCCCCCCCGTCCCCCGCAGAGCGGGGTGCCCCGCTCGCAAGCTCGCGGGTCCGGGGGGAGTTTTTTTACCTATATTATAAACCATAATAGAAATAAATAATAAAAATAACAATTATTTTATTTAAATATTAACAATAATAATATATATATATTATATGTATAATAACAATAATAATATATATAATATATATATAAACAATAATATCATATAATGTTAACAAAAATCGTTCTGTAAATCTATTAACTATATCAATAATGATGTAGAAGGCAAAAGACCAGATGTGTTCATGGAAATTCACAGATGGGTCAACATCCTGAAATATCACCTATATATTATATACATATATATATATATATATATATACTCATATATATATATATAACCCCATATGTATATATGTAACATATCTTCTCTTTCTCTTTCTATATATAGTCATATACTCTATATATATATATATTATAACTTACTATCTACAGTCATGTCAGCCATTACTCAGTCTTATTGGATGGATGCCACGTGTCTATGGATGCAAGCCTGCCAGCAATTTCAGTTACTGAAATCATGGACATTAGGAGATTTTTAGAGAAAAAAGGTAAGATACTTGGCTTTGTTTCACTTTTGAATTTCTGTAGCAAAGAGAGTTTTAATTAAAGAAGTATAACTTCTTTGAAATAATAATCTTTCAATTCAATTTGTATTTTATATACTTTGGCACTCCCTAACTGTAAGAAAAATTTATATATAATAATAACATATATAACAACTAACCTTATATATATATATATATATATATATATATATATATATATATATATATATATATATGCTCTATATATATATATATATATATATATATATATATATATATATATATATATAAGCTCTAACCTTTCTGGGCCTAGTGATAGCAGAAAAGAGAAGGTAGTTTCTGATCCACAATCAGAGTTGGGCCCTTCAACTTCAAAGCAGAAGGTGTATGAGGAAGACAATGACTTAGGGAAATGGGTAGGGAAATCCGGTGTTATAGTGTTATGCCGTCTGACAAAAAAAGAGAAATGCTGAAAAATCATTGGAAGCCTCCTCCAAGTTATGATTTTGCAAATGACGCTACACATCTCAAAAGGAAATTCGTGCATAGTTGGCTTGAAAGATATTCTCCCTGGCTGGTATATTCAAAATATTTGAACTGACTACTCTGTCTGCGTTCTTTTTCCCGCAAGGACTATACATGGAGTTCAGAGTTCCTTTGTTGTGAAACTCTTCACGAAATCAAGAATATCCATGAATATTGCAAGAGCCATGTTGAGGGTAGGTGGCACTTAGAAGATGCACGAGCAGTGAACTCCTTCTTGGAAGATGTAGCAGTGGACATGCAAATGGTAACTGGACAGCAGGCACTCTTGGCAGAAAACAAAAAGTTAATTTCATCTGAAATAGCAGCAATTATTTTTTGTGGGGTACATGATTTACCTTTACGAGATGCAGAACAACTTGAAGGGATTTTCGAAGATCTAATTCGTTTGCAAATAGATTTTGGAAATAATGAGTTGAAACGCCTTACAGGTGGAGCCAAAAATGCTACTTATAAATCACCAAGAATACAAAATGAACTTATTGATCTGTGTGGGAATGTTGTGACCGACGTGATCATTGCAGATGTCAAAAAAGCATATACATATTCCGTTTTAGCTGACGAAACATCTGATATATCTGGGAATGAACAATTATCTATTGGAATCAGATTTTTTTATGAGACGGAAATGTGCGTTCGTGAAGAATTCATTGGATTTGCATTATTAGAAGTCATGGATGCAAAAACCATAGCAAGTGCTATTGACTGTTTTCTTGACAAGAATGACCTATATCCAAACAAGTGCGTTGGACAAGGGTTACGATAGCTGTTCAGCTATACATGAGGAAAAAGGAGGAGTACGAAGAGAATATTTCGAGAAAAATACAAAATACTTTATATTTTCTTTAACAGAGTCATCGACTGAATCTTGTAGTAAATGAACCTAACCCTATATTTGAAATCCATAATACTGCATGCATTATTAAAATAATTTTGAATTTTTTTATTAACGTCACTGTTGAGAATAAAATACTCTCTTGGTAATTCAAAATTGTCAGAAAAGCGCGATAGATCAGAGCATCTGTTTCTAAACCATTATGACACATTTTGTGGATATAATTACAAGGTCTGGAAAACTTGGCAAACGTAGGTAATGTTTGCTTCAAAGAAGAAGAAAAAATGAATTTCATCTATATTGTGCTGCAACAAAACCTGTTTTTTTTTATTTCAACCTGCATTATAGCCAAATATTCGGCTTTGTTGGAACCAGTCGTGAATAATCTACAGTCGAATAGTTTAGACCTTCTTCAATGCTCGAACCATGTGAAGAAAATTCTTTCACTTGTGAAAGATCACCGCTCAAACAGCAACGATAAGATAAAAGAAATTTATACAAGGATAAAGCAGAAAGCTGAAAATCTTATGGTTGTTAAGCCACCAAGAGTGTTGGATCGCCAGAAATATCACTTGATTCCTCCTGCTACAACCGATGAAGTATACTGGATGAGGACTATTCTAATACCATAACTGGATTCTTTCACAGTTTCCTTGAAGAGCAGATTCTCGGAAGAGACTACAACAGCTTTTTCTCTTTTATCACTTCATCCGTCGCTGATCCTTGCCCTTGCGTATAAGGAATTTGAAGAGAAAATCAAAGTATTTGAAGACTTTTATGAACTGAGAAGACTTCAATGTGAGGCCAAACTCTAATATGTGAATTGGAGGGAGAAGAAGCTCTACAGTGAGGAACTAAAAAATTTGGAAATAGTTGAAGTGACCAAGGAAGCAACGGCATTTTCCCCAGTAATTAAAAATGCCTTACTTATACCAATAACACAACCATATTCGACAAGCACAATTGAAAGAACATTCAGCACTTTGAAAAGAGTCAAATCATGGACAAGGTTGAAGATAACAGAATCCAGGTTGAATGGATTTTGTCTCTTGAGTGTTTACGAAAAATTAGGTTTTGAGAAGAAAGCTGAAATTGAATTGACAGTTGTCGAAATATTTTCTGCAAATCCACGACGTCTAATGTTGTCGTAGTACCAACTACGTCAAGTACATAAACGTAAAAAAATGTAAGACTAGATTCTGTAATTTTCTTTTTAATTTCGTAATTTTTGTTTTGAGATATAATCATAATTTAAATATTAACATATATATTTTAATAGGTAAATGAAATTTGTAAATATTATGTCAATATATGCCGTCAACCCTGCTGACAGTGTTTGGAAAAAATGACTTTTATCTTCAATCTATTTGGGCCCCCTATCGAAAAATCTGCGTACGCCCTTGCTAATGAATGAACCTCAGGTCATTGGAAGCATATCAATCACATGAACTACATTCTTCTCCATTTGACTCTATTTTATGACATTCTAATTCTCATCCATATCCATATCTTTGACCTTGGTATAATATATCTGAGTTTACCCCTTCCCCTATTTCCCTTAGCCTCTTTCTAAATTACCTTCATATTTATCAAACCTTCGTTGACCCTAACATGTTAATTCCAGTTTCCATACATCGTTCTGTTGTTTTTTATTTCACTAGATTTCGCTCATAGCCGTATATACCAGTAATTTTTACATTTATTCTAATTCTGTCCTTTCACTCTTTCCTTTATCTTTCTTTATATATCCTTTATACTTCTTCTCCTTCGTTTATCGTCGTCTTTTACAGTTATTTTCATTATTACTTTTTCTTATTAATTTTTAGTTCGTTTCCTTGATGTACTATGAAAACTCAGACATTAGCTAGCTTAATTAGGGATGAAGGGCTAAATATTGGTACTGATAGTTATGGAAATGGTGCCTGTAATGGAGCTGGTGTAAATAAAACAAGTATTGCTAAAGGTTTAAATTGAAAGAAAAATTCAAGTAAGAGCATGTTGAATATCAAATGCTTCTACACAAATGCTCATAGATTTTTAGAAATAAAAGATGACCTGATTAGTTACATCAAAGAGGAGAATCTAGACATTATTTACACTACTGAATCACGGGTTAATTAGGAATTTTATGCAGCCTCCTTTCTGGAATATGAAATAGACGGATATTCAGTTTACCAATATCAGCGTAGAGGAAGAAATGGTGGAGGCGTAGCACTTTATCTGAAAAGCAGTATTCAATCTGTGCTAATGACTTAAATTAAAACTAGTCATGATGTTGAATTTGCGTGGGTAGATATTCTTGTGCACAGTAAATCATTTTATAGACCTCCTGACCAAAGTCAAGAATTAGACGTAGAATTCATAAAAGAAATCGAGACAGCAAGCAATGGTAAAATAAAAGACATTGTCATAACAGAAGATTTTAATTTTCCTTTATCCTTGTATAAATTAATTTAATATTGAGAGCGATTCCTTGAATATTATGGGTCGTAGAAGTTCTGTATTTATAAATTGTATACTAGACAATTTTTTGAGTTTGGTGTCGCATGAACTTACAAGACGTGCATTACTTTTAGATTTGGTATTACCAAACGATGAGAGTATGGTGAACGATATGAGAGTCTAGGGGAATTTAGGGGATAGTGACCATATTTAACAAGAATGTATCTGTGTCGAAATTGCAAGCTAATAAGGAAATGGTTGTTGATTTCTGAAACTATGATTATAGCAAATTTCGAGCCATGCTTAATATAACAGACTGGATAAAGGAATATAAAGACCAAAATTGTTTTGTCAGGTGAAAACGTTTCAAGGAAATTCTGACAAATACTCATTCTGTATGTTGTAAAAAAAAGACCGATTAGAGAGGCAAAAGGAGAACCTAGTTGGTGGAATAGAGAGATAAGAGAGAAGAACAGTGTTTTAAAAGGTTCAAAGGAAATAGTAGGAAGCTAGATTTAGAAAATCATAATAAGAAAATTAGAAAAGAACATGCTCAGTTCATAAGGTCAGAGAGAATGAATGAAATTTATTTAGCGAAGAACAAGGACCTGAAGAAGTTATTTAGCTTTTATAAATTTAAAAGTATTTATGAAAATTTATGAAAATTTAGCAAGTTCAGATAAGAAATTACTTAATCTTTTCAGTATTTAATTTTCTTTAGTGTTTACTGAGAAAAGATTGGGTAATAATTTATAAATAACTTATTAATATAATAATTTATAATAATTCCGATATACATATAATAAATAAGCTAACAGAGTTTGAAATTGGAGAATAAAAGAAATTAAATATTTAATGGATCATATTGTTTCAAGTAAAGTTGCAGAACCTGTTGGTATATATGGTAGAATTTTAATGTCACTCATTTATTTGACGAGGTACAGAAGGAGTGGAATACCACATACGTTGTGCCTGTTTTTAAAAAAGGTTATAAAGAAGACCTGGGAAATTATAAGACTGTTAGCTTAACATCTCTGGATATAAAAGTTTAGTAAAAGTTACTGAAAGGCCACAAAGAGAAACATTTGGATGACAACAAATGACTGAATGAATCCCAACATGGTTTTAGAAAGGGTAGTTACTGTTAGACAAACATTTCAGAATTTATGGAATATATTACTGACTGTTTTGACCGAGGAGATCCAATTGATTTTTTATGTTTAGACCTCATAAAAGCTTTTGATAGGTGTTCCACGTAGGACTAATGCAAAAGTTATCGCAATGTGATATAGGTGGAGTGGTTGAAGAATAGAAGGTAGTGTGTACTACTGAAGGGCAGTAAGTCATCATGGGAAATGGCGAAGATTGGTGTCCCACAGGGTTCAGTGCTTAAAACTATTATCTTATATATATATATATATATATATATATATATATATATAAGATATATATATATATATATATATATATATATATATATATATATATATATATATATATATATATATATATATATATATATATATATATATATATATATATATATATATATATTTATTTATTTACTTATTTTTATTATCACCATTTCCTGCATGGCTGCAAGGTGGTGTTGGTGAGTGATAAAATACTAAAAAATATCACCACCATTCACAAAAAGAACAATATGGTAGAAGGGGGTTTAGTCCCTTGCCACCAGAGGAAGAGAATTTTGAAAATTTACTTCTTACGAATCGACCGCTTTGAGAAACGCAGCTCACCCCACAATTTAATATTCCACCTCTCTTCTTTAATTTTTATTTTTATATTTTAAATTTTCCAAAATTACCAAAAGATATGATGTTAAAAATTTTGTAACTCCTCCCCAGACTTCAATGCTGGTAAATTAATTGTATAAAATTGTGAATTTTGCAATAACTCTCAAAAAGCGTTGCGAGCAATGCTACGTGCAACCAAAAGTACTATCTCTTCTGAAAATATTGTTAGAATTGTTCTAGAGACTTTTCAGATTTTCTTCTTTTCAAAATATAACTCGCTTTCATTCTTCTTTCCAACTTCTTCTGGCTTTTCCGTTTTCGCTTCCCTCTGGTTTCCAATGGAAAATCAACAATCAATGACTGTCGTATCATATATATATATATATATATATAGTAAGTATATATATATATATATATATATATATATATATATATATATATATATATATATATATATATATATATATATATATGTAATATATATATATTTATATATATATATATATATATATATATATATATATATATATATATATATATAAAAATATATATAAGAGAAAGAGAGTATATCTAATTAGTAGTGCATTTATATATATATATATATATATATATATATATATATATATATATATATATATATATATATATATATATATATATATGGTTATCTCTTGAAAGAAATACATTATGAATGTATAAAGATTCAAAAATGATTTGATAGAATTCTGGATCGGGTAGATATGGATGCAAACAATTTAATAGTTAAAAAGCGTAATTTTCTTTATTGTAGGTTGGATTAATTGGGAAGGATTAAACCACACAGGAACAAACGTCTGCTTAATCTATAGACCGTAAAAAAAAGAGATTTGGGTGTGATTATTAACAGTAATCTAAAAGTGGCTAATCAGTGTTTGGAAGCAAGACATAGAGCTTATAAGATGCTGGGTATAGGGTTAAATTGCAATGTCATTTACAAGAGCAAGCAAGGAGGTTATAAATAAGCTGCATAATAGCTGTGATAGGCAAGTATTAGAATATTTGGTATAAGTTTCTTATTTTAAAAAAATAGAGATAGATATGCTTTAGAGGTTAGACAATGCAACTTAAGGCTACGGTATTTGTAATATATTTCATGGTCTTTTGTAGCATTATTTGTGATGGTTTTGCATGCTAGACTAATTGACGGGTTCATTTAAAATCTAGCTTAGTTAATTGCTTCTGCCCGTGTAATTTTAAGGTTTGTTTTATTATCTACGAGGATGGGGATATAAATCTAAGACGAGTCCTTCACAAAGGAGTTAGCAACCTGTCTATCTTTCAGTAATAGGATCTGCTGAATAAAGACATTGACGGTTTTGAAGTATACATAATTAATATGACAAAGATAATTATAGTCAATACATTCAATATATAAAAATCGGAATATATTTTCAGTTCTAGCATTTGTGGTAATGATATATATATATATATATATATATATATATATATATATATATATATATATATATATATATATATATATATATATATATATATATATATATATATATATATATATATATATATATATATATATATATATATTAGCCATATAATTGTCCAACCATAGGGTGCAGTTTAATTCATACATTGTGTAGTATGGCTTATAAGGTATATACTTTGATTGTTACATGCGTATTTAGTGAGCAAATTATCTACTTTAGCTTGACTAGCTAGGGCAGTTTTGATAGGCTCATGTGGCTTTTTACCATCTTAAATTTTCTCATCTTCTAAAGTAGCGCATTATTTTAATTAATTAAGGGCACATTGTTTTTGATGATATAAAGAACATCTATCTCCTGCGAGCCTTCTGTTCTAGAAGTATATGCTGCCATATACATTATACCCATTTCATTAAAGAACATTTTAAAATTAACACAATATTGTATTAGTACAACCTTCCTCTTCCAACATCTCACTTTCCCTCCTTTTAGTATCAAAGAAAGATATACTTTTATTGTAAAATTGTGTTACCGACTTAAATAAAAGTCTCCAAACGAATATTTCTCCAGATACATATAAAACTTATTCCTTTGATCTCCATCGTAAAAATTTCAAGGTCCAAAATACATCCGAAAACATCTGTTTTTATTTCTAATTAGTTTCCTGATAGTATTTTCAATGTAAACACTTCGCCTACACAGTCTATCTCTATAAAATTTCAGCAACTATATATATATATATATATATATATATATATATATATATATATATATATATATATATATATATATATATATATATATATATATATATATATATATATATATATATATATATATATATATATATATATATATATATATATGAAACGCGGGAAAGCGTTTCAATGATAAATGCGAAAACGGTTAAACACCCATCCAGTTGAACGAAGTACAATT
>JABUQX010144047.1:0-2500 GCA_015478945.1 Trachelipus rathkii
TTCATATATTATATTATTATTATTACTGAAAGTTATATAATATATACATACATATTACTACATACATTATAGTTATTATATTATTATATTATATTAATATTATTATTATTATTATATTATTACATCATTCCATATTATTATTATTAGATCTAGTTTATATATATATATACATATATATATATATTATTATATATATATATATAATATACATATGTATGATATTATATACAATAATAATAAAGGGCTAATAATATTATACCTGTTCAACCTACATGTGACAAAGAAAACTGTCTCCTTTTTCCCCTATGTGAATGAATAACTAAGTAAATTTTTTAAAATTAACAGCAAATTCTCCTCCATTTCACAAAAGATAAGCTATATTATTGAATATTATAAACTCGGAAATTATTATTATTGCTCCTGGCATTAAACAGCAGAATGATTGACATTGTAACTCCTTCCTGCTTCATACATGTCTTTTGCTGTTAAATATCCTTTCTTCTCTCTCTCCTCTACACATATTATTATTATTAAGGTTAGTTATTATTATTATTATACAGTATATTATTATTATTGGTTATTATTATTATTAGAAAGAGTTATTACATATATATATATATATATATATATATATATATATATATATATATTATATGAATAAATATCAATAAAATAAATGTAGGGATGATTACAAATTTTGGAAATTAACAGCAATTTCAAAATACAAAAGATGTTATTTTATAAATCCGGAAAAAAATTATTATTATTGCTCTATTAACAGTATAATGATTCATAATTCCTCCGTTTATACTATCGTTTTTGTAGAAACCCTTTTCCTCCCTATATATATATATATATATATATATATATATATATATATATATATATATATATATATATATATATATATATATATATATATATATATATATATATATATATATATATATATATATATATATATATGAATAAATGTCAATAAAATAAATAAATGAATAACTAAGTAAATTTTGAAATTAACAGCAATTTCAAAATACAAAAAAGATGTTATTTTATATATACGAAAAAATTATTATTATTGCTCTATTAACAGCAGAATGATTGATAACTCCTTCCGTTTATATTGTTTTGCTGTTCGTCTTTCCTCCATTGTGGAATTGAGAAAGTATATTTTGGGACTTTTTAGAGGAGAGAAAAGTCCCAAAATATACTTTGGGACTTTTCTCTCCTCTAAAAGTTCCAAAATATACTTGAGACTTTGGGATTTTTCAGAGGAGAGAAAAGTCCCAAAATATATTTTGGGACTTTTCTCTCCTCTGAAAAGTCCCAAAATATACTTGAGACTTTGGAACTTTTCAGAGGAGAGAAAAGTCCCAAAGTCCCAAGTATATTTTGGGACTTTTCAGAGAAGAGAAATATCTTTCTGTAATACACGTTGTCAGTGAGATAGATGCTAAACTCCTTAACAATCCAGTGTACTTATATAGATCAAGTTTTAACAAAATTCGTTAAATTTTAAATAGAGCCGTGTTCGTTTTTGCATTTGTGCTAAATAAATGCTTAAGTTTTCGTTCGTTTTCGTCAACCTTAGCACAAAATCTTGAAAAAATGCTCATCAAACGTAAGGAATTTCTTTAATTCTGTAAGGTTGCTATTTTATACAAAATTTTATTCTATATTACACAGAATTAGGGAAAAATTCCTCATGTTTGGTGAGCATTTTTTACGATTTTGCGCTAAGGTTGACGAAAACGAACGCAAACGAGCATTTTTTTAGCACAGATGCAAAAACGAACACGGCTTAGATATCCATGGAATCATTTTACTAAGATTGTAAGTATAGATCTGTGTCTCACGAGCTTCCTCTCTAACTGGTTTGAAAAGTTCATCAAGAAAAGGAATTGTAATTGTTTTATTTCTTTTCGTATTACATTTATTCTGACTCTGGACATACTAATTTCTTCATTAGCAAAGAGTAAAAGTTCTGTTGCAACTTTGCCACTTCCAAAATGCTTTAAAAATTTTTTTTTTTATATAAATGTTAGCGTGAAATATTTCAAAAAAAAGCATCACATTTTCAATATGATTGAGGGTAGTTGCTGTCACTAATGGTGGAAACTGTAATGTAGTTCATAATGGAAGAGTGAATTAAAAAGATTTGAGATTTTTGGGGAAGGTTCAATGTCCTGATCCATATTAAACTCCTCACAAGATTCAAGAATTGCTTTAAAAACTTCTCTAAAAGGGAGGTGCAACTATTTCTTAAGGGCACGCCCCAATTTCCTCCCCCCCCCTAAAAATGGACATAAAATTGGAATTATCAGCCGATTTGACTTATAAACACCAAACTGTGCTTTTTTTCCTCTAAATTGGCATGGGTATCTGAGTCTGTTGTCCAACACATGTTAATTAATTGTTTGCAGCACAAAGTTTCCACTTAAATGCCTTGCCTCTTTTGTCAGTTACTTATTTACCTTAAACAGATAACATCACACCAAAC
>JABUQX010144047.1:7500-10000 GCA_015478945.1 Trachelipus rathkii
TTCCCTCTCAACAAGAGTTCGATGAAGGTACCCAAAATCACAATCTTTTTTTCTCAGAAGAAGCTGCGTGGTAAAACAAATGAGAAGGGGTCAGAAAGGAGCAAAGGGAAGGGGGTATAAGTGAAAAAATGGGGGGGGGGATGAATTCGGTTTGAGAAAAATGAGTTTGAAAACTTGTGCTATTCAGAAAAGTGAAACAGCAATAACTACTACTACTACTACTACTACTACTACTACTACTACTACTACTACTACTACTACTACTACTACTACTACCAATATTCTTTACACAAAGACTATATATAAATATTAAATTAAAACTACCTCCTCAGAACTCATATCAACAAAATCAATTACATCACTTTGCCTACAAATAATTTGATGCGAAGCAGGTAATTTTTCCCCAGCACCAACGCCGGCTCCGTCATTTTAATATTATGTGGCTCTGGCTTTATTCAACTTCGGCTCTACCCTAAAAAAAATTTTTTGCTCCTTTTCAGGCTCCAACTCTACTGAAAACCTCCACTCCACTCGACTCCACTCCACTCCACACCTTTTCCTTCACTTCACTGCATTTATCTCAATTTCAGAGAGAGAGAGAGAGAGAGAGATTTGTCACTTACACTCATATGTGCTTCTGACTCCCTAAAACAAATCCATTTCTATTTAATTATTATCCGAGGTAATATCAGACATCATATTCTGGACACTCTTGGATCCTGATCTTTGATTTTAATATAAGTAAATTATTATTGCGAAAATTAATCATTATATTCATTTATTAAGTTGAGAATGTGAATATTAATCACTCAGCTAGGATTGGGTGACGCACAGGTGTGGCAGGCAATTTGAATTTTATATTTACATACCAAATTGCTTTGCTAACCTGTGGATTAGATAATGTTTTCCTCTTACTACAAGTCCCTCGCCAAAAGCTAATTCATCAAGAGCTTCGCCCACACCTTTTGAATCGTCTGTCCGTAGACGACGATTAACCATTAGTTCCATCTCTCCGTCGGATAAGGAGCTTCCACCCTATTCAAAATATAAAAATAAACATTAATATAATAAGATTTGAAAAAAAAAAAAAAAAAAATAAAAAAAAAAAAAAAAAAAAAAAAAAAAAGCTTTAGATGGCTTCAAAAATGTTTCCTGAATTTGTGTGTAAATAATAGGCTATTTATTAAGTTATTCAATAAGCAGCTCCAAATATGTTCTCTGAGTTTGTGTGCGTGTAATAAGGTATTAGGTCATCCAATAAGCAACTCCAAATGTGTTTTCTGAGTTTGTGTAAATAATAAGCTATTAGGTCGTTCAATAAGCAACTTCATATGTGCTCCTGAGCTTGTGTGTGAGTAATAGGATATTAGGTCATCCAATAAGCAACTCCAAATGTGTTCTTTGAGTTTGTGTAAATAATAAGCTTTAAGTCATTCAATAAGCAGCTTCAAATATGTTCTTTGAATTTGTGTGTGAGTAATTAGCTATTTGGTCATCCAATAAGCAACTCCAAATGTGTTTTCTGAGTTTTTGTAAATAATAAGCTATTAGGCTATCCAATAAGCATTTTCAAATGTGTTCCCTGATTTTGTGTGTGAGTAATAAGCTATTAGGTCATCCAATAAGTAACTCCAAATATGTTCTCTGAGTTTGTGTGTGAATAATAATCTAATAGGTCATCCAATAAGCAACTCCAAATGTGTTCTCTGAGCTTGTGTAAATAATAAGCTATTAGGTCGTCCAATAAGCAACTTTAAAGGTGTTCTCTAATTTTGCCTGTGAATAATAAGCTATTAGGTCATCCAATAAGCAACTCCAAATGTGTTCTCTGAGTTTGTGCAAATAATAAGCTATTAGGTCATCCAATAAGCACCTTCAAATGTGCTCCCTTACTTTGTATGTGAGTAATAAGATATTAGGTCATTCAGCAAGCAATGTCCGAAATCTGGTATCGATAAATTGCATAATGTTTTCATGGTTCTACCACTGGTAGTATGCTTATTTGCTTATATTTTCCTGTAGTAAACTATAGAGTAAATATTGAAGAATAGAGATAATAAATAGAGTAAGTACACTAAAGAGAAAATATTTAAGTTTAGTGTAATTAAATAGAATAATTATACTGTAGAGTAAATATTGAATTTTAAAGTAAATAACTATAGAGTAAATAGACTAAAGAGCAAATATTGAATTTTAGGGTAAATAGACTATTGAGTAAATAATGGTTATAGTAGCTAAATATAGAGTAAATAGACTATAGAGCAAATATTGAACTTTAGGGTAAACAGACTATAGAGTAAATAATAACTACAGTAACTAAATATAAAGTAAATAGACTTAAGAGCAAATGTTGAGCTTTACAGTAACTAAATATAGAGTAATAGACTATAGAGTAGACATTGAACTAACTACATATAACTAAATAACTACAAAACTATCAATAAAACAGACTAACTAACTAACTAACTAATAATAATAATAATAATAATAATAATAATAA
>JABUQX010144047.1:22500-25000 GCA_015478945.1 Trachelipus rathkii
AAATTCAAATGGGCCTACCACGTAATAAAAACATTATCATTTAATTTCTTTACGTATGTATCAAACAGGAAAAAAATATGAATACCACACAAATATTTGGAACATTTATTATTTTTAAGTCATTACAAAAACATTCTTTATTCATTAAAAAAGAATAAGAATAATTATTTCCTGCCTGCTTCTTGCCGACATTTTTTTTGTTTACTTTTGTTTGTAAGCTCGTCCTAATTTCGGTAAGCACAGGAAATATCAACCTTAGAGAATTAAGGAAATTCCTTATGTTTGGTAAACATTTCTTACGATTTTGTGCTAAATTTGGCAAAACGAACGCAAACTTAAGCATTTCTTACAGTTTGTAAGCTCAAATGACAAAACTGAAACGCCTTAACTATTCGAATTAAATAGACTAAAATACGAGTAGTAAATCAATTCTAAAAACCCTTACAACTTCTACACTGTTCAGGGATCCTGTTAAGATAACAAAGACATTGATAAATATAAACTCTGATAAACCCTGAGAATAGTTTCTGATAAATCTTATTAAAACCCTGAGAATTAAATCCGGAGAATTGTTTCTGACAAATTTCATAAACCCTGATAAAATCCTGAGAATAGTTTGTGATAAATCTTATTAAAACCCTGAGAATTAAATCCGGAGAATTGTTTCTGACAAATTTCATAAACCTTGATAAAATCCTGAGAATAGTTTCTGATAAACCTTGAAAAATCTTCATAAAACAATGAAAATAAGTTTTAAACACTTTGGTCAACCTTGATAAAATCCTAAAAATAATTTCCGATAAACCTTAATAAAACCCTGAGAATAAAACCCGGAGAGTTCCTTCTAATAAAAAAACTGAGAAAACTATGAAAATAGGTTCTTATAAACCGTGATAAAAAATAAAATTCTGAAAATAGTTTCTGATAAACCTTAATAAACCTCTAAGAATAAAACTCTGAGAACAGTTTCTGATAAATCTTGATAAACCCTGATAAAATCCTGAAAATAGTTTCTGATAAACTTTGAAAACCTTCATTAAACTATGAAAATAGGTTCTGATAAACCCTGATAATCCTTGATAAAATCCTGAAAATAGTTTCTAATAAACCTTAATAAAGACCTGTGAATAAAACTCTGAAAATAGTTTCAGATAAACTTTGATAAACCCTGATAAAATATTGAAAATAGTTTGTTAAACCTTGAAAAACCCTGATTAAACTATGAAAATAGATTCTGATAAACCCTGATAAACCTTAATAAAATTCTGAATATAGTTTCTGATAAAAATTCATAAAACCCTGAAAATAATATTTGACAAATATTGATACAGCCTTGGGAATAGTTAATAACCTTGATAAACCCTAAAAGATTACTGAGAATGATATCTGATAACCATGATAAAAGCTGAGAAGAAACCCTAACCAAACCCTGAGAATAGTTTCAAATAGTTCTAAGAAATCTTATATTGCTAAACATGTTTTAAGAAAGTTTACATATTATGAAGGAAATGTAAACTTCCTTAAACAAATTAATAAAGTTTACATTTTTTTCATGATATGTAAATTTTCTTAACCTATCAAAGAAAGTTTACAGATTAAGAAAGTTTTCATGATTTGTAGTAAACTTTTGTAAACTTTTGTAAACTTTTCATAATTTGTAACCTTTCCCTGTAAACTTCATTATAAGCAGGTTATGAAAGTTTACATATCATGAAGGAAATTCAATAAGATCTTTACCCAAGTCAAAGGATAACACTTACCTTTATAGATAGCTGATATTCTAGCATTGTGAATTACTATCCACAATACTAGAATACTAGAATACCTTTATAGATAGCTGATATTCTAGCATTGTCGTTAACGGCTACTGCACGAGAGTGCGACTTGAAAAGGTATGCTCCAGACCTGAGGTTCTCTAAGCGGCTTCTATTCCCGTAGCGGAGCCATTGTTGAGTCACCTGCAATACATATATTATTTAATTCTTCAAAGATATTAATCAGCAAAAATAACAGCTACTGCAGTAAGTTGATAACCTGTGATGTGAGCTGTCAAAATTTTAACAATCGATTTTCTGCTTTGCCAAAAAAAAAGTTAACATCCAGTTCAATTTATCAGCAAAGTTAACTCCTGCTGGGTTAATTTATAACCACTGGTTTGAGCTGCCAAAATTTTAACAAACAGTTATTTGCTTTATCAAAAGAGTTAAAAACCGGTTCGATAACTTGAAAAAAAAATTAATTATCGGTTCGCTCGAACCCATACCAGTTCTAATAATAATAATAATAATAATAATAATAATAATAATAATAATAATAATAATAATAATAATAATAATAATAATAATAATAATAATAATAATAATAATAATAATAATAATAATAATAATAATAAATAATAATAATAACAATAATAATAATAATAATAATAATAATAATAATAATAATAATAATAATAATAATAATAATAATAATAATAATAAATAGTACGACTGTTTATTAG
>JABUQX010144047.1:27500-36110 GCA_015478945.1 Trachelipus rathkii
TTTATAATATATATAATATTAATAATTTCATATTATTATATATTATTCTATTATATCTTCATATATATTTTATTATATTATATATTCATATATATTTCTTCTTTATTTACTTCTTATATTAATAACTATATGTTCTTCTTTAATATTATATAATATATCTTTATTTATCTTATATTATCTTTCTTTCATATCATTCTATTTCATTTCTTTCTTCATTATTATCTTCTATATTTATTCTGTTAGATGTGGAAGTCTATCATTTGTTAGATCATGCTTAATAGGGACATTCACTGGAGAAGGAAACTGTTTCTTATTTCTTATATTACTGTTATTTAAGTTCCTCTCTTGTTATAGTTATTCTGTTTTATATTATTTCATTGTTTATTCTTCTACTATGGGCATTCAGTTGGATATTCTGTTCCACTGTGTCTTTCATATCGGAGGCTTATCTTACTCTCAAACATATTGAAGACCATGGATATTTCAGTAGATTACATTCAGTTCTGTTTACCTATATTTATATTCCACTCTATATATTCTATTTTATGGAACATAGTTTTCAAGGGATAATTATTATTTGTGGAATGTTATCATTTATTTCCCATTCAATTCTTATTTCCATTTGGGAGCTTAGCTTTAAATATCTTATATTGTTGTCTTTTTATTATATATAAACTCATTCATTTTGAATCTCTTTATTCTAAACTTTATATTTAGTATCTTCCTTTTAAATCATTAGTTCTATTTTTAGCATTTTCAGAACCTTCTTTCAATGTATTTTCTGGACCCTAGTTATCTTATATTAACATCTGAAATAGAACATCACTTTATTTTTATTTTTATTTTCTTTATTACTATTTTTTTTATTTATTTTCCCAACTATGTGATTTAGGAATATCTCATAATATATTCGAGGATAAAATATTAAGAGCAGTATTACAAATACTCTTGTCTGGAACAATAATTGAGAAAGTTATTTATTTATTTATTTGTTTAATAAATAATTTATTATATATATATATATAATAATAATAATATATATATATATTAATATATATATATATATATATATATATATAATAATAACAATAATAACAATAATAATAATAATATAAATATATGCTATTAACAACTCAAAAGCCTACCATATATATACCATAGCGCGCCAGCAATGTATATATTTATATATATAATAATAATAACCAGCCAACCAAACAATAATATATATATATATATATATGTATGTAATAACCAATAACAACCAATAATAACAATAATCAATAATAACAACCAATAACAACAGCAAACCATATGCTTCCACACCTTACTACCGTTCTATCATATGGATCTTCTATTATTATTTATTTGACTTCTTGATGTTTTCTATAATGCTTTGGTTTGTTCGATCTGTTTTATCTTTGGGGTTGGTTCAGTGGATAAGGTATAAATGTTCAGTAGTTGAGAGTTGCTTTGTAAATCTGGTGAAAGTCCCCACTTAAATGTGGCAAATAAATACAGTTGCCTGTTCAGAATATTTCATCTGGGTAAAAGTAAAGTAAGAAATTATTACAATAATAACCATATATGTATATAATATATAAACTAATAATATAACTATCTACTGCCTACTCTTTATATATAATAATAACCATATATATATATATACCTCATAATTATATGTATATATAACATATATTATTACAGGTTTAAAAATGAATGAAAATATAAAATAATGTAATGGGTTTGTTTTCTTAATCAATAAGTATTACTGGACATGATCAAAATAACGTCTCGTTTATGAAACAGCTACAGTGCTGTTTTAAAAAATGGATTAGATTTGATCAGTATGTGTGCTATTTTTTCCCCATTATATGTGTGTGTAACAGTGTTCTTATGAAAGAATGATCTGATGGATTGTTTATTTTATTCCTGGTTGTGGTTTTACTACTATGCTTTCACATTTTATAACAACACCTGGTCCATCTACCACGGTTTCATATTATTGTTAACCCAGTTGGACACAGCCATATTTATTTCTCTGATCTTCTTTTAGGCTAGTTATCATGTTTAGAAATTACCTTTGTCCCAACCAGTGGATATTCCAAAACAGTTCGTGTTGGATGAAAAATGGACTACATCATTACCTCTCATATTTATTCAATGATTCCACACTTTAATTTCATTCGTCAGTATAAGCATTCCATGTTAGTACTTCGGATGAACTTGAAACAGGAGATTATTTCGTGGGCGCATCTTAGAGGAACTGAAATTTATACTGCAGATAGCTTGCCTCTTGTTAAATCTAGTGGATTGTTTCAAAGCTTGGGTTCACAAATCTCTCCCGGGAGACTATCTATTAAGTACTCCATTATTTCTCATTTCTTATTAAGAAAGACCTTATTGTTTTGATCTTGTATTGATGTAGTATTTATTGGATTATTTGAATGTTGTAGCTTGTTACTCTTCTTTGTTCCTCTATTTTAATTATATTCAATTTATTATTTTTAAGGTAAGATATCTAGCACGTGATTTGGTTTCACGTTAGTTAGTTGTTCATGGGGTTATGATCTTATATATTATTCTATAACAGTAAGACACGCTACATTCAGTTATATTAGTAGTAAAATAGATCCTTCTTCTGTTGTTCCAGTTTGTTATATTAAATCTCATATGCAGAGATACTTTAATTTTTCTATTTGGGTTTCAGTATTGAGGAAGATTTTGTTGTTTTTACTTTGTTGCTTTGTCTATTTATAGCCAGATTGAAAACTGTTTTTGGGTCAATACATTCCCCGAGTGGAATTAGTGAGCTTAGTAGAAAACTGGATGTTCTTGTGGGAAAAATTAGAACTATTTAGTTAGTCTTCTATACCATGATATTTAGTTTTCTATTTTCTATTTTATTATATACCTATTCAAGTTGTATCTTTGGATCTCAATTAATTTCATTAGTTTTCTCCAAGACTTATTAATATTATTCATTACTACCATTTTTGAAATAATCTATATTCAAACATGTGAGCAGGTTATTCAATTCTGCAGTTGTTCTTGTCTTGGAAGCTGAATAAGATATGTTTTTCAACTTATTCTTATTGATCTCACCTTTTGTTTTGTGGTGAGACTGGATTCAGTTATTTCAAGTTTCCATGTTTATTACTCTACAGGCTATACCTCTTCTATATGTCTATTCTTCTCTGTTCCCCCTCTATCATTCCTTTACCATCATTTGCATATATCACCTTTTTTACATTCATTATTTTCTATATATATCTCTTTATTATTTACAATATATGTATATATATATATATATATATATATATATATATATATATACGCAAAAATATATAGAATAAAATTGGTTTGAAGCGTACCTTTAATTGCAATAATATATTAACAATAATATATATATACCTTATACGCACCTTATATATATATATATATAGTCAAGCAATAATAATATATATATATATAATATGGAGCGGATGGTGATTGAATTGGTTTGGAAGTTAGTTAGATGTTGAGTTCAGTTCAGGGACTCACGTTTGTGCAGAGGCCAGTACCCCATTCATTGTTCAGTGATTTGTTGTGGAAGGCACTACCAGATGATGAAGGATATGGTAAAAGAACAAATTGCTTTAATGTGAGTTGGATTCATTTATATAATAATGTTATAGGAAAAGTAGAGAAAAATAATTCATAGTTGGATGTTAGTGTGTAGTTCATTCAGAGAAGTTCTGCAAATGCTGATTCCATGTGAAATGATGGAAGATATTATTAAATCTTAGTTCAGTTTGTTTATCATGACTTTAATTATTTCATTGAAGGATTATTCCCTAGTTCTAATTATATTAGTTTGGTTTATGAAGTCAGAAGTGGGTAGCAGGAGGAGTGTTCATTATTTTTACTCTATTTAACATTATTTATTAACACTTCCTATTTTCTTTGTGCCTATTTCATTTCAGATACCAGTTTACAGTGCCCTTTATGTATATGTATATATGCATATATACACTGCCGCCTGTAATAATATATATATATGTATATATACTATATATATAAATAAAAACCAATAACCAATAATAATATAATAATAATATATATATATGGTAAACTAAAGTTACCCGCATGATGTCTCAGAAAACTAAGATAGGTGCAGAAAGGCTGATAACATATATAGGAATAAGCGTGTGAAATTTTGTATGGAAGATGGAAAAATTTTTACTTTTTTTTTTTATATCTAAAAACTACACGATAACAGGTGAAAGCTAATAACATTACGCCATTCAGTCTTATATATTCTTTTAGGGGCTCAGTACGACGGTGGGACAGAGGGAGGACGTTTTCCACACCACCGTAGAGGAGGCAGAGAGGGCCACGACACTACATCTGAGGCAGGGGTTCCGGAGGCCACTCCCCGAAGGGAATGGTGCCGTCGTTCCCTTTGGGAGGCCGAGACCCCAAACTCTTTGCATCTTTGCATTACACCAATTCTTTTAGTTAAAAAAAAAAACTGTTCATACATATTTCTTGCATTTTAAGTTAATATGTTATTAATTTCTTTGTACCTATCATAGTTTTGGTTATAAAAATAAAAAATAATTTTTTTCATTTCCATACCAATTTCATACGCTGATTCCATATATGCTTTCAGTTTTCTTGTACCTATCTTAGTTTTAAGAGATATATGCAGGAGTAAACTTCTTTAGTTTTCACCTATAACCTTATATAATATATATATATATACATATACCTCTGCCATATATATATATATATGTAATAATAATAATATATATATATATACCTATATCTATACTTCTGCCCCTGGCCCACCAATTAATTTATTAATACTGACATTTATTTTATTTTCCTTTATATTTTACAAAATATTCTTTATTCGTCGCTGTCGGGACATTCATATCTTCATTATTCTTTAAAATATGGAAAGTACATTGTTTAAAATTTAATGGATTTACGGAAGAATGTTGTGGCATGGATGACATTATATTTCTCAGACCCTTTTGTGTAGTTCATATTCTTCACTATTGAACTCTTACTCCCTATTTATTTTTATTTTGTCATGGAGACTTTACGACCCTAACCATCTTCTCCCAGTTTATTTTACAGAAGATACAAAGTACGTGTCTTTAAATTATTAACCTTATATAAATATATGGATAGGTTACTGGGTGAATAGTTCTATTTGTGGTGTTACCTAACTATAATAGTTGCTTTAGGACATTACTGCATTAGTTTAAGCTCATGCATGCTCTTTATGCTTGTTACCCCTAATTTATTATCCCCCATGAAAAGAAACTTGCTGGGCATCTTGTTCTTCTCGGAAATATAAGCCACCACCATGTTTGTATATTTTATTCTCTCCATTTGTTAGCTCTGATAAATTAGATTCTATTTCCCTGTTATTCTGTATTTAGTTAGATGGTTTAGTAAATTCATATAAGTGTTCCCATTTTTTTCAGATTTAATATTTTGTCCTTCAACTATATACATATATATAAACATATATATATATAATAATAATATATATAACAATAACATATATATATAATAACTATATATAATAATATTAATATAAATAATAACTAATATATATATATATATATACTCTCTCTATATATATATATATATATATACTCCCATATATATATTATATATATTAAAGAGCAGATTATATTTACATTTAGAAAAATTTGGATATACTTTCATATATATACATATATATATATATATATATATATGTATATATATATATGTATATATATATATATATATATATATATATATATATATATATATATATATATATATATATATATATATATCTCATATATCATATATATAATATATATATGATAATTCTTTTATAGCAGCATAATGAGTGTAATCCTATAACATCTTTAACGTCAGTGTGACACAAATACTTTGGGTTTCATCACGACTGAATCATGAGAGGCTCTTGCCTTACACGCAGGCCCCAGGGTGGAATCGCTTTTCGTGAATTATGTTTGCTAATTTATGAGATCGACTGTTCCCTCAGGTAAAGATGATCTGGGGTTTAAAAGTATGCCTAGATTATGATAGAGTAATCTTTTAATTGTTAACAGTCTTTCGAAGGCTGTTAGTGGTCGATGTTTGGCAAAAAAAAACTGCTATTTAGAGTTTTCTATAAATCAATAAACTTAACTTATGCGTAAACTTAACCTAAATTAACCAAACTTAACCTAATCCTAACCTAACCTAACCTAACCTAACCTAACCTAACCTAACCTAACCTAAAATAGCTACAACCTGGCGGCTTTGACGGCAGCCGGCAACAACCAGCCAGCAGCGGCGGCAGCACAACTCAGCTGCCTCAACCTGGCCTAACCTAACCTAGCCTATTGCTTCGCTAACCTGGCAACCCAAGCAGCAACAACTTGGCGGCAGCAGCGCGCGGCGGCTGGCCAGCCAGCCACGCGGATTTGGTTGCACGTCGCCTGGCTGGCAGGCCCCACCTACATTGCCTTTATACCGGAGAAACAGGGGGTGAAGGAAGAAAGAGGTGGGGTGTGGGAGAAGAGAGGAAGATGTGGGAAGGTTGGGGAAGGAATCTCAGGAAGATGGGGTAAATAAGAGGGAGAGAAGAGGAAGAAATTTAGGGGAGAAGGGTTGAAACAGAAGGAGGAATTGGAAAGGGCCAGTAAGGGGAGAAGACAGATGAAATAAAGAGATGAAAGGAAAAGAGGATACTGGGAAGGAAGTCAGTAAAAAGAGTGGGAGACTGGAGACCTCTAGCTAAAAGTTTGGAAGATATAGTTATTAATATGTCTTGCATTATTTTGTATGTGTATGTGTATGTGTATATATGTAAATATGTGTGTGTGTTAGAGAGAGTGAGAGTGGCAGCGTGTAAGAGAAGAGAGAGAAGAGAGAGAAAGAAAGAAGGCTGTGTGTGTCTATTATATATATATATTAATAATATATATGTATATATATATAATAATATGTATATATATAAATATGTATATATATATATATATATATATAAAAATAATAATAATAATATATCAATAATATAATGTAATAATAATAATAATAATGTAATAATATCAATAATATATGTATATATAATAATATGTAATAATAATAATAATAATATAATAATAATAATAATATCAATAATATTAATAATATATATATGTATATATATGTGAAATATATATATATATATATATATATATATATAATATTAATATATATAATAATAATAATAATATGTAATAATATATATATATAAATATATATATATATATATATATATAAATATATAAATAATAATAATAATAATAATAATAATAATAATAATAATATATGTAATAATAATAATAATATATAATAATAATAATAATAATATATATATATATAATAATAATATCTTTCAATAAATATCTATATATATATATCATAGTATATACTATATATCATATATATATACATATATCATAATAATAATAATAAATAAACCAATAATAATAATATATATATGTATAACATATATCACTATATATATATATGTATACCATATATATAATGTATATATATATATGTATATATAACAATAATAATAAATATATATATGTATATATATATATATATATAATAATAATAATAATAATAATATAATATAATATATATATATATATATATATGAATATATAATATATAATATATATATATATAAATAATATATATATCTTACTCTATATATATATATATATATATATATATATATTATATATGTATATAATAATAATAATATAATAATATATATATATATATATGATTTTATTATATATATATATATTAATAATATATGTATATATATATATATATATATATATATATGTATATAATATATATATCATAATAATATATATATATATGTATATATAATAATATAATATATAATATATAATATATATATATATAATATACCTCTATAATAATAACATATATATATAATAATAATAATAATATAATAATAATATATATAAATATATATATATATTGATTTTGATATGATAATAATAATATGTAATATGTAATATATATGCATCTTATATATATATATGTATATATATATATATATAATATATATATGTAATAATAATAATATGTATGTATAATAATATTAATAATATAATATATATATATATATATGCTGCTAATAATATATAATAATAATAATAATATAATAATAATAATATATATATATATATATATATAATAATAATAATAATATGTAAATAACAATAATATATATTGTTTTTTGATAGCGTAATAATAATAATAATAATAATAATAATAATAATAATAATAATATAACATAATAATAATAATAATAATATTAATAATAATAATAATAATAATAATAATAATAATAATAATAACAATAATAATATATAATAATAATAATAATAATAATATATATATAATATATAATATGTAATAATATGAATCAGGTTGGAAGAAAGGTGCTGCGTCATAGTTTTTACCATCGTTATTGATTCATGGCGTGCAAAGGTGTTGCCGTAATACGTTTAGAAATGTTTC
>JABUQX010144048.1:5000-7500 GCA_015478945.1 Trachelipus rathkii
ATATATATATGTATATTATTATTAAGTTATATATGTTATATGTTATATATATATAAATATTTGTATATATATATATATATAGTATTATATATATATATATATATATATATATATATATATATATTAGTGAGGCGGTTTTGAGATAATTAATGTTTTTGTTTTTTCATTAAAAATTCCTTTTATATCCTCGAGTCATCTCCAACCAACGAAATATTTATTTTGTTGTTGTTGCTTAGAAACAAAAAAATAATAATAAATTAAATAAATAATAATAAATAAATAATAAATCAATAATAAATATATTTCAAGTTCTTTGAAAAGAATCCTTTTTTTTCTAAGATGTGCAAGAGGTGAGTGAAGTGATCTAGAAAAGTGGGTATTGTGAACCTGGCACTGGCTGACTCCATAAATGTATCTGAAACAATTTTAATTATTAAACTTCATTAATAATATTACTAGATAAATGATTATTGAGATACGTTCATACCTATTTTATATCTACAGTTTAAAAAAAAAATACTAGTTTTCTTAATACATATTATATGTATTAATTTTAATACATGATGACTTCTAAATAATATTAATATTACTATGAAAGCGAAAAAAAAATTAACATGATATTGATAATATGTAGAGAAAAATATCAAGTTCTTGTTAAAATATATTTTGAAATTCAAAGTAAATGTTCAAAATTTGTTCACATCAATTATTTAGTTTTCAAACAAGCTTTCAATGATTCAATATTGATCTTACATGTTGAATTATTCAGATGTTCAATATCTTTAAAGTTCTGTTTCTTTTTTTGGGGGGGTGGGCGGGCAGCGGCACCACCCATTTATATGTGCGTCATTTCGTATGTTTTAAATTATTTCAATATTGCATTTTGTACAGATATTGATGTTGGACGCTTTGTATACGTTGTAGTTTTAATTTTATAATGAGATATTTCATTAAAATTGACATCTTTTAATATTTTGATATATTTCTGGTTGAAACTGTTCTAGCGTACATATTTTTGGGTATCGGATGAAACTTTTCTAGCCTACATATTTTTGAGTATAGGATGAAACTGTTCTAGCCTACATATTTTTGAGTATACGATGAAACTGTTCTAGCCTACATATTTTTTAGTATCGGAACAGTTCTGGAGTGCTCCGAGAAACACTAGCACAAGCTATTTATGGCGTTAAAGTATCATGAAACTGTTTCAACTCCGACGCCCGGTTCTAACCCCAATACTAGAACATAAAAGTGTAACATACAATAGAAACTAGATTTTATTATTTCTAACTTCCTATCGCTAGCTAATTAATATTTTAAAATCTAACTCTTTGGAATGGTTAGCAAACGAGGATGATAAAAGTATGACATTCACAAGCAATACATCTTCACTTTGCTGTCTCCATGAAAAAATAGACCATCTATGACCAGGACCAGGGATAAATACCAGTTTTACTTACCAGTAAATATATTTCATTCTTACACACACACAACACACACACGCGCGCAGAGTCACATCGCATATCTATGATAAATATGCTGCTTTTTAACATACTCATCTCTCTATTTTTTCAAATTTTCAGAATTTTTTAATTTTTTTTTTTTTTTTTTAATTAGTTGATTTAATTTACTTATATGGATATAATTTTGACTATAAGTACAAGAAGGAACATTTAAATACAAAATGTTCAATCTTTTAAAAATTTTCATAGAAAATTTCTCTTAATGATGTAGGATTTTTACGATATATATATATATAGAGTATATATATATTAGTTATATATATAGTTAAGGTTATATATATAAGAGCAGTTAGCAATAGTAATAGTATATATATATATATAATATATATATATATATATATATATATATATATATAGCAGTATATATATATATATATATATATATATATATATATATAATAGTGTAACTCTGTAAATATTAAATAATTAATTTTTAATAATTTGAATAAAATGTATACAAACGACCTTGGTTCGCTTTTCGTGGAATTATTTTTATACAGATTAAAATAGGATTTATTATTATTATTATTATTATTATTATTATTATTATTATTATTATTATTATTATTATTATTATTATTATTATTATTATTATTATTATTATTATTATTATTATTATTATTATTATTATTAAGTAGCATGATTGCAATAAATTTTATAAAAGTATCGTATGTTATATATATATATATATATATATATATATGTTAAGTTGCTGACTTATATTATATATATATATATATATATATATATATATATATATATATATATATATATATATATATATATATATATATATTAGTTTTAAATGAGGAAAAAATGGGTGTGAGAGTGAATTGAAAAGAACACGGGTGAATTTCTTTATTTACAACGTTTCCATGGCAACGCCAGAAAGAAACCTTCCTTTGCTCCGCCCCTTTTCTCAGGGGGGAGGGTGTAATATTGGATGGGAGAGTTGGGGGATGAAGAGTATTAGGCTC
>JABUQX010144049.1:20000-22500 GCA_015478945.1 Trachelipus rathkii
AGGTGTAATATGTTCAGATGGACAATCTTAGGGGTGTGTTAGGTGTGAGAAGATTTCATAAAATGAGGAATGAACGCATTAGGATGTTGTGTGATGTGAAGAAATGCGTAAATGAGAGAATAAACGAGAGTATATTGAGATTGTTTGGTCATTTGGAAAGGATGGATGACAGTCGGTTGGTTAAGCGGATGTATAGTGGTGAGTGTGCTGGGAATTGACCGACTGGGAAACTGAAGAAAGAGTGGATTGAGTTAGAAAAGGAATGCCTGAAGGAGAGGAATGCGATTTTGGCAGAGGCGAGAAGAAATGTGAATAATAGGGGTGAATGGCTGGGTTTTGGGAGGGTTTATGGTTGTGGCTCTGGCCCAGGGGAGGAACCCAGCATTGACGAGATACCACAGTGAGGGTCGCCGAAGTCTCGTGAATCCCTAGGGCAGGGGTTCCCAAACTTTTTTCACCGCGACACCCTTGTTGTGCTAAAAAAAATTCGCGGCACCTACTGTTAAATTGATTTGACTACTTAGTCTTAGGTCTTAGGAAAACAAGAAAACACAATGCAAATTTAATGCTCATTGGAATTCACCTTTAATGTGAAGAATGAAACTGTTTTAATGAATTTTTCATTATTTTCTTTAAGTTTATGGGAGGTTTTGTCAATTTTACCCTTAAATCACTTGACGCTGAAAGTTTACTCCTGTATCTGTTTAATATGTAAGCATACGTTGACTCACATAGATAAATGGAATTAAAAAGCACAAGTCTTTTTAATGCAATATTGCCAACAGCATTGTTTTCTGCATACACTTGCATCCATAACTCTTCTTGGCCCTTTTCTTCACTGATGTCCAGCAGATTTTGAAAAACTTCATTTGTTATCCCAGTAGGTTTACGTTTCGGGTCGCATGAAAACGGGTTTGTCATCCAGCTGTAGACATCCTCAGAATCAATATCGGGAAAATACTCAACAATGGTTTTTTCCAAACCTTCCAAGTGGGCAGTAATAATTTCGAGAAAGTTCGGTTGAACATGGATCTCATTTGTTTTGACAAATTCTTGCAACCGAGGAAAGTTGGAGATGTCTCTGCTCTTAACACACGCTTCAAAAAAAAAAAAATTTGCACAAACCTTTTATTTTGTTTAATTGTGCTCCTCCTTTCCCTTGAAGAGATGTGGTGGTTTCATTTACTTTTCGAATATGTAGGAAAGGTATCCCAATTTAAGCAGCCAATCGACATCAGTTAATTTTTGAATAAAGACTGCTCTGTAAATGTGACCACCAATGCATCGCTTAGTTCAAACAGTCTGGCTAAAATCTTTCCCCTTGAAACCCACCATACTTCTGTGTGCAGGAAGTGAGCCATACCCATATCTTCGGCGGTAAGTTTTAAAAGGCGTGCTTGAAGCGGGCGGCTCTTAACATGATTAATTATCTTCACAGCATCATCCAGTACGACTTTTAAATCTTGTGGCATCTTTCTTGTTGCCAGGGAATGCCGATGTATGACACAGTGGCTGCTGGTGGCGTTTTCTGCCACTTGCCTCATCCTAAACACCGCTCCCTTCGTTTTTCCAACCATTGTGGCCTCTCCATCACTGCAAATATCCACACACTTGCTCCATTCCAAACCATTTTTCTGCACAAATTTCTCGATAGCATTGAAAATTTCATCGCCAGTGGCACTTCGCTCATCAAGAGTTCCTCTTCTATTTGCATTGCGAATGGGTACCTCACAAACACAAGAAGAACAGGAAGTGCGCTACGTCGGTACTTTCATCAAGCTGTAAACTAAAAAATTCACAAGTTTTCAATCTTCTTATAAGTTCGTTTTCGAATGTCTCTGAAATTGTGTTAATTCGCTTGCTTATAGTGTTATTTGATAGCTGCACAGTATCAATCTTCTTGGCCATATCTGGACCTAAAATGCAACTAACATCTTTCAGGCAAGGTTTAATTAATGTCTCAGCAATAGTATGCGGTTTTCCAGTTTTTGCAATATGTAAACTGACAATAAATGAAGCTTCAGTTGCGTTTTCATTTTCATTTTTAGAAATTCTCTCCATCATATAGATGAACCTGCCTGAAGAGATAAAGCGCTGCATTTGAAGATTTCTTCAACTTTATGCACTAAATCAGAATGATTGCATTCCAGATGTCTTAAGTGAAAATTGAAAAAATGTGCCGGCACCCCTGGCACAGGCTGGCGGCACCCCAGGGTGCCGCGGCACCTACTTTGGGAACCCCTGCCCTAGGGTGTATTTTTATGACTGCGATGAGTTCTCACTTAAGGGTATAAATGGGACGGTAAAGGGAGGAGGCTTTCTTTTCGACTTGCGTTATATTCTTCTACTACTTTTCTGTTTCCGGTGTAAGCTACGCACCTCACCCACAATCTGGGGAAAGTAGGTGGATGATGATGATGATGATGATGATGATGATGATGATGATGATGATGATGATGATGATGATGATGATGATGATGATGAAGAGAGAGAGAGAGAG
>JABUQX010144049.1:30000-39299 GCA_015478945.1 Trachelipus rathkii
ATATATATATATATATATATATATATATATAGAGAAGATAGAGTGTATATATATATATATATATATATATATATATATATATATATATATATATATATATATATATATATATATATAACTGCAATGTTAAAAAAAAATAATGTGGCAGAGTTGCATTGGAAGTCTATCGAAACATTGAGTATATCGTTAAAAAAAAGAAAAATAGAGGTTTTCATACTGCGCATAGCTCCACAATTACCCTATTTTTTTTATGTAGGGCGATTTCTTATTTGTTTATTGAGAAGACAAACTGCGATTGTAATTTAACCTAAAGACGATCAAAACATAGTTAAAACGTTACTAGGATCCTTGAAGGAATACCATTCCTTCAAAGGAGACACATGCTCTTTCACTGAGGATTCTAGATAAAAGTTTTCCCGTTCCCGACTTTTTTTTTTTTTTTTTTTTTTTTTTTTTTTTTACAGAAATAAACACCGTCACTCACGGGCAGAGCCCTAATCAAGGAGGAGGTGTACTCATTTAACGTCCGAGCAGGACGGAGCCAAGCCCAAGGAGAGAATAGCTCACATTCTCCCACCCGACCAGTTGCGAACCTGGGACCC
The DNA here is from genome assembly GCA_015478945.1 of Trachelipus rathkii. Classification (NCBI taxonomy): domain Eukaryota; kingdom Metazoa; phylum Arthropoda; class Malacostraca; order Isopoda; family Trachelipodidae; genus Trachelipus; species Trachelipus rathkii. The sequence goes on from JABUQX010144049.1 coordinate 30,603, forward strand.
CTCGCTTGGTTTGGCGAGTGCTCTACCACTGAGCTATCGGGCGCTTCTATATAAATAAATATAAAAATATAAATATATATATATATATATATCTATAGCTGAAGAGTGTGTTGTTGTTTTTATATATATATATATATATATATATATATATATATATATATATATATATATATATATATATATATATATATATATATATATATATATATACATATCAACAATTAATAATACTTACACTAACACTATTAGAATAACAACACTAATTATTACCACTAACATTAATAACACTAATTAATAAAAATATCACTATTAAACATTAACCCCATATTAGCACTTGGGATTGGAAGGTAGCGCCAACTGCAGATATTATGATCCATATTCCAAACATGGGAAGAGATAAACAGCTGATACGTGTTCCCAACTCCATGAGCATTTTGAGGAGTCCACCTGATAGACTAAACGATTCTGATGTCATATTAAATATATGCAAACATTTGAAATAATCAATATTCAAGTCGTAAAGGCCTAGTTCTTCTTTTGTATGAATTAATTTTTTAAAAAGTATACTTTATTTCACTTTTATTACTTCACGAGTAATTTTTAATTCGAATTAAAATTACATTTTCAATTTTAGAGTTGAAAGAAATAAATAGATTTATGCAAAAATATAAAATCAATTTCTCTTCATAAGATTATAATATCTTGAATGCTGATAATTTCACCCTCCATTTCATTCTTCACTAAATCCAGGATTTTTCAGAGCATCATTTGCTGCTCTTTCATATTCCTTTCTGCTCCTCTTCTCTTTCTTGATGTTTCCCTTCTAAGATATTGCTGTTTCTTCTCTTTTCTACCACATCTTGCTCCGATGCCATCAGAATCATGGATTTTTTTTTGCGGGTGGCGTCATTTAATTATTTATACTACTCTTTGGTAATTGTTTATTTCCCCTCATTCAGTCGATACATCGATAGCATTAGAAATTTTCTTCGATAATAGATTTTTTGGCACTTTCCCTTTAAAAGGATGTTACATAAAAATGTTACATATCGAAATATCGCTGAACCCTAATCGTCTAACCATACACTGTGACGTGTTAACTTAAACTCCAATAAAAGAAGAGAAAAAGTTGCCACATGTTGCTTTTTATATCATGTTAATTTTTATATGTTAATTTTGTTTTCATTTTTTTTTATTTATTTTATTAAGGGGCTCGAGCCGACGGTGGGACAGAGGGGGGGACGAAGTCCCCCCCGTCGTCCCCCGCTGAGGCCGAGAGACCCTGACTCTTTGACATCTTGGCGATTTAATCTTGGGTATTCCTTTAGTTTAAAAAAATAAAAAAAACTTATTGGCAACCTTGTCGCTCTATATTGCCTTGAAATAATCGAAAAAAATCGATTACATCGCTCGTTCGATATATATCGGATAACATCCTTTTAAAGCGAAAGTTCCGATTTTTTTTATGACTATCAACGATTTAATGTTATGAATGCAACGTGCCACATCAATTTCTTTTGCACTATATATATATATATATATATATATATATATATATATATATATATATATATATATATATTTATATATATTTATATAAAGAGTAAATATATATATATATATATATATATATATATATATATATATATATATATATATATATATATATATATATATATATATATATATATATATATATATTTTTTTTATAATTAACACCCCACCACTCACTTGCAGAGCCCTAATCTAGGGGGTGTTCTCAATTTTAAAGTCTGAGCAAGACGGAGCCAAGAAGAGAATAGCTCACACAAACACGACCGACCAGTGACGAACCTGGGTCTTTCGCTTAGTTGGGCGAGTGCTCTACCGCTGAGCTACCGGACGCAGTTTTGGTGCTTGATCCATCCCTTCTTGACCTATACGAGCCGACTCCGCCGAATGTACGAGGAAAATCTTCATAATGAACAAAATGCGCCATTAAACTTCATATCCTTTAAGAGAAGAGAAAATAGGAAAAAGAAGTACTCAGCTCCAATCAATCCATCAATCCAATACGAAGAAATCCTCCTTTATATATAGTTCAATTTCGGCGGTGAATTCATACTTTCTGACAAGAATTTTAATTACATAGTTTTTATTATTTCAAAAATATATTTTCTTACATAGAGTTTTCGAAAGATGTAAATCTAAAATTTTCAGTTATGAATTTTAAAATGCTTTATTTTAAAGAAAAGAATTTGATTTAAAATTTTGGAGCTTCACCATTTCATTTAATTATGTTAATATATATTCTTCTTATTCCGATGTTAATTTTATTAAAATTTCAAAATCAGGCTACTTAGTTAACTTTGTAAACTACCAGTATCTAGTTATATATATATATATATATATACAGGGCAGTGGTTATTATTGAGCAGGTGTATAGATATATTACCCGTATATATATATATATATTTTTATTTTATATATATATATATTTATATATATATATATTATATATATATATATATATATATATATATATATATATATATATATATATATATATATATATATATATATATATATATAGAGAATTGCAAACATTGATATATGGTATTGTGAAGATTTAGTGTGGTATAAAACCGATTTTTTTAATGATAATAATCGGTGTTGATAGACTTTCAAAGCAACTCTCCCACATAAATTTTTGCAACGTTGCATATATATATATATATATATATATATATAAGATGAACTAGTTATATAAAGATATATATATATATATATATATATATATATATATATATATATATATATATATATATATTGGTCCTTATTTTGTTTATATGGGTCCGTTATGTTTTTTTTTTTTAACTATTTTTTCATATATTGTTACTTTATGATACTAACAATGAATTTATGTTGATAAACAGGATCAAAAATGTTTAAATACGAAATAAAGGTAATTATTTAATAAATTCTTACTTTTCTAAGCGTCGTACGTTTGGCGCACGTTTGGCAGTTACCAGGAGAACGAGAAGACAGTAATATTTTCAGAAATGCAAAAATCATATTTAAAAAATCCCAAAAACAAAAAAAAAAGTTACGGTAAAGTAGATCCATCTAGATTAGGTATAGGTTTACTGCATCTTCGATCGATATAGGTTAGGTATAGGTTTACTGCTTCGTCAATCCATATAGGTTAGATTTTGGCTTAGGACCCTCCTAGTTCAGGTTATGATAAGTATTGTTAAGTATACGCAGAATCAATATATGAAAAAAAAAATCAATTTTACCCTGAAACAATTTTTTCCCTACCTTAACCCTTAAAGGACCAAATTAGGATTTTTTTTTGAAAAATAAAATTCGTTTGCATATTTCCACTTGTTTTGATGCATTTTAACTATTAATGGTGAAATTTAAAAAAAAAAATAATTTTACGATAGTTTTTTTGTAATGGTTAAAAAATGTTCCATTGGTCCATTTGGACATAAAACCTTGGGAGATGTATTTTTGGTTTTACACTTAAAAATAGTTTTATTATGTAAGGTTTATGTTTTTTTTACTAAAACAATTGAAAAGTTTTGCATATTTATTTCATTTTACAAAAAAATAATCCTACTCTATATCATTTGCCATAAAAAATAAATAAAAAATAATTAAATATTTTATGTAGTTTCAAAAAATTACTAGAAAGTGTTTTAGTAATAATCTTTATACTTTGTGAATGAAAAATAATATATATATATATATATATATATATATATATATATATATATATATATATATATATATATATATATATATATATATATATATATATATATATATATATATATATATATATATATATATATATATATATATATATATATATATAATTGAAAATTGATCAATTACATGTAATATTTATGTATTATGAAATTGATAAAAGCGATTTCTGTTGTCAACCCATTTCAAAGCACGTAGTTCTACGCCATCATATACTGTACTCAGTTCTACATGAGATCCCCTTTGCTTTTTCAGTATTTCTTTGTCTGATGGCATAACATTTGATGTTCCTTTCAATCTGTTTTGCCTAACTGTACCAATATAATGGATTTGTTTTTTTGGTAAGTGAGCCATTAGCCTTGGTGACGTAAAACAGTTGTCATGATATAAAATCTGGTTTACAGGAATAGTTTTTCCCAGCTGCAAAACTATATTGGATGATACTCATAGGTCTGGTTCTCCTTCAACTGGCTTTAGTTTTCCATCATAAACATGGAAGTCATACAATATACCAGACTTATCGCACAAGGCAAATATTTTGTAACCCCATTTGTGGGGTTTGTTAGGATTATATTGCTTTATACTAGATGTTCCTTTGAAAGGCACGATCATCTCGTCAGCACAACACATTTGAGACATTAGGATATTGCGAAATTTTGACTGTAAATGTTCAATGAGAGGACGAACTTTGAATAGCTTATCTCTATTCGGATCATTCCTATCAGGTACATGGAAATTGTTTTTGAGATGATGGTAACATGTTATTTCTTACCATCGCTTTCTAGTAAAAAACTTGGAAAGAGAGTTGAATTCAAATTGTCCACTCCAATGAAGTCTTGTATTTGTTATTTTTACCAAAGACATAAGTAAAATTGTTCCAAAAAATTGTTCTAGTTCATTTTTATCCAGACTAAGTGGTTTATTTACATTTCGCTGAGTTGAGTATAAATTGCTCTCCCTTACTATAAAATCAAGAATATTATTGTCAAAAAACTCTCTAAAATACCCAATAGGTTGAGTAAGGGAATTACCATGAGGAATACTAATTGTCCACTCTGGAACTCTCTTCTAAGATAATACGCCAGGGTGATGAATCCAGCCTTCGTGTGATCCTACCAGCTAATAATTCAGCATGTGAAGTTCCAGCATGCCCTTCTGCTTCGACATTTGCAGCAGGTTCTTCCTCCTCAAGATCGGCCAAACTGATTTCAGGAACAAGTTAGTTTATCATTTTTATTTATATATATATATATATATATATATATATATATATATAATATATATATATATATATAATAAATAATATATATATATATATACCATACTTTTTTATATATATATATATATATATATATATATATATATATATATATAAAACATTTGTTCTTGCAAATACAAAAGGCAGTACAGTAGAACTAAAACAATTTTACCATATATATATATATATATATATATATATATATATATATATATATATATATATATATATATATATTAGAATAATAATAATAATATATATATATATATATATATATATATATATATATATGGTAACAATTACCATATAGGGTATATATATATATATATATATATATATATATATATATATATATATATATATATATATATATATATATATATATATATATATATATATATATATATATATATATATATCTATATATATATATATATATATATATATATATATATATATATATATATATATTTCAAGTTTAAAAGTTTTTGCAAAATCTCAATGAAAAATATTCACTAAATTAGAATGGCTTACATATATTTGTAGTAAATAATAATTTATCTAATTAGTATTTTAACTTTTTCTTACCAAAATTTTTTTCAATTATCTCCTCGTAATCATTATTAGGTATGATATCCTTTTCAATTATATTGCCACCTGAATGAGATTTTGAAACAAATCCAGATATATTCATTTCTGAGAAAAATGAAACTTTATGTCAGAGTTGACCATTGGCAAATTTTTTAACCGTTTGGAAATAACAACCTCTTGTCCAATAATAATAAGTATTTACTTTATAAACATTATAAACACACAATATACATCCTAAAGAACATTTTTTAAATTATTCATATAATTGACTTACCTGTAACTACTAAAAAATATTATCTGAAAAATAACAAATGTCACAGCACGCATTCACCTCGACCCAATGTAGGCTTAGGCCAAATAAAAAACAAATAACGGAACATTTTAAAATGTTTCGTGTGAATGAATACTTCTGAAATGGCAAATAATTGAGCCAGTTTTTAATATTTGCTTTTTGAACGAAATTTTTAGCATATAATGCATTTATTTGAAACGGAACAAATTTGTTCCTATGGTCCTTAAAGGGTTAAATTCTTTCACGTTTTAACACTAAAAAACGTTTTCTTGCTCATGCAAAATGTACGTTATTGATTACTTTATTATTTAATTTTCAATATTTTAAAATTTCATATCCTTCTTATCATCATTTTAATTTATTGTTAGTATTATATACTAACAATATATGAAAAAAATTAAATAAAACACAATTAGCGAATTCATATAACTCACAAGGTTTTATATATATATATATATATATATATATATATATATATATATATATATATATATATATATATATATATATATATATATATATATATATATATATATATATATATATATATATATATATATATATATATATATATATATATATTATAAAAAATATATATTTATATATATATATATTTATATATATATATATATATATATATATATATATATATAACAGCTTTTATATATATATATCTTTATATATCTATATATATATATATATATTACGATTCAATTAGGACCAATAAGTTCAGGTTATGATAAGTTTTGTTAAGTATACACAGTAAATATGTGTCTACTTAGCAAATCTTATCGTAACCTTAACGAGTTTTCAGACCTAAACCGAAACCGTTAAATATGGCAAAGCTTTTTTCGCCATCATACATGAATAGGAAAAATTCTACACTTAGTTCCACAATTGACATATATATATATATATATATATATATATATATATATATATATATATATATATATATATATATATATATATATATATATATATATATATATATATATATATATATATATATATATATATATATATATATATATATATATATATATATATATATGGTGAAACTAAAGTTACCCACATGATATCTCGAAAACTAAGATAGGTACAAGAAAACTGATAACATAAATGGAATCAGCGTATGAAATTTGTATGAAAAATGAAAAAAAAAATTTTTTTTTTTAATTTTTTTTTTTTATATCTCCAAAACTACGATAGGTACAAGAAAACTATTAACATATTTAGAATCAGCGTATGAAATATGTATGAAAAAAGATTTTTTTTTTTTAAAAAAATACCCCAGGGTAAACCGCAAAGATGCAAAGAGTCGGGATCTCTCGGCCTCCTGGGGGACGACGGGGTAGGACTATTTCCCCCCCTCCGGGGGAGGGTCTCCGGAACCCCCGCTCTTTGGTATTTGGGTGTCGCGGGGGTTCCTCCGCCCCTCCCCTACGGGGTATGGAAAACGTCCCCCCCTCTGTCCCACCGTCGGCTCGAGCCCCCTAAAAAAATTTTATACGCTGATTCCATATATGTTATTAGTTTTCTTCTACCTATCGTAGTTTTGGAGATAAAAAAAAATTTTTTCATTTTCCATACAAATTTCATACGCTGATTCCATATATGTTATCAGTTTTCTTGTACCTATCTTAGTTTTCGAGATATCATGCGGGTAACTTCTTTAGTTTGGCTATATATATATATATATATATATATATATATATATATATATATATATATATATATATATATATATATATATATATATATATATATATAATATATATATATATATATATATATATATATATATATATATATATATATATATATTATCATCCACCTTCTCTCCCAAAGAGTGGGTGTGAGGTGCGTAGCATGCACTGGAAACAGAAAAGTAATAGAAGAATATGACGCAAGTCGGAAAGAAAGCCCAACCTTACCGCCCCCTTTATACCTTTTAATGAGAACTCGTCGTAACCAGAAAATCCACCAAAGAGCTTCACAGGACCATAACGGACACTCACTACATGGCATCTCGTCAATGTGGGGGTCATCACTTGTTTCTGGTGAGCCACAACCATACCCACATCACAAAACCCAGTCATTCACTAGTATTATGCACCTTTCTTCTTACCTTTGCCAAATTCACATTTCTCTCATCCAGGCATTTTTTTACTGATTCAATCCCATTTTTCTTCGATCTCCCAGCCGGTCGATTTCCAGCACACTCACCACTATACATCCACTTAACCAATTGACTATCCACATGACCAAACCATCTCGACGTACTTTCATTTATTCTCCCATTTACCCCTTTCTTCACACCACGCAACTCTCTAATACGTTCAATCCTCATTTTATCAATTATTCTCACACCTAACAGACCCCAAAGGTTGTCCATCTGAAGAACACATTGTACTTTAGACCCATACCTCTTATTCCAGACCATAGTCTCACTACTATACCTTAACACAGGTAACAACCTTAACGAGTTTTCGGGCCTAGACCTAAACCGTTAGATATGGAAACGCTGTTTTCGTCATCATGTATGGGTAGGAAGAATAAATAAATAAAAAAAATATATTAAAAAAACAAAATTTTATCATACTGCTCGCAGCTCTACAATTACCAAAAATTGACTTAAAAAGAGATTAGACAAGAATATTGATAATATAGATAAAGACCCAAGATTAATTAAGATAAGATCGAAAAAGGTTAAATTTGTTATAAAAAGTAATGCACTTTATATAGCTAACTACTTAAAATTTAATATACAATATATATATATATATATATATATATATAT
>JABUQX010144050.1:5000-18077 GCA_015478945.1 Trachelipus rathkii
AGAGCAAATCAGAGAGAGAGTGCAGGAGATAGAGCAAGAGTATGAGAGAAGGAGAGAATAAGGTAGAGAAGGAATGAAAAAGAGGAGAATGAGAGAGAGTGAATGATTCACACCTATCTACAAACAGATGTTTCACATTCGCATGAGATAGAGATGGGTATCTGGAGGGGAGCTTGAGTTTGGGGCTCAGTTGAGTTTGCAAATGAGTTAGAAAAACATGATTGAGTGATAGAGAGAGCAATGAGTGAGTGAGTGAGGGAAAGCATGAATGAGTGGAAAAAAATAAATCCCTAAATCCTGATTTTTAGGCTCTAAATGGTAGCTTAATACCTAATATTAATATTAATAATAATAATAATAATAATAATAATAATAATAATAATAATAATAATAATAATAATAATAATAATAATAATAATAATAATATTAATAATAATATCACAATTATAAGTTCGAGTAAAATAGTTTACAAAATCTGCCTCGAGTTTTCAACAGTAAAAAATGGCGCAAAATATATAAATTATAATAATGATTTTAATGATACAAAGGACAATACTAATTCATATTTTAGCCTGTTTTCCTGATATATATTTTCTAATTTACAAATCTTAATAGTACCGTACCAATAATAAAAATTATAATAAGGCTAAAAATATTATTAAATTTGCAATAGTTATAATAATATTAAAAATAAAAATTACCAATGATGACTTTAACAGTTAATAATTATAAAATGCTTGTACAAATTTTAGACGCAGGATTTATACAAGTAGGTATTCACAACCACCATGAATCTAAAGGTACTGTACTATTTATGCTGTATTAAAGGGTGTTCAGTATTTTCAAATCAGCGAGCTTAAATTTCAACATAAAGACTATTTGGTTATCTTATGATTTCGGAAAAGGCAAACTAAATTTTGTTGAAAAGAAAAGTTTAAAAAAAAAATTACTACTACTAACAATAATAAATTTATATATATAGAAATCAAATTATAAAAAAAATGAAAACAAATATTAGTACTCTTTGATGAATGTATGATACAGTATGGTTGAAATGTGTTAAAGTCTACTCAGCTAGCTTTTACAATCTATCTTGAAGCTAGAAAAGTACTGTAAATTTTTTTCCAAGCTTACAATGAAGGCTAAAGTTAGTTTTAAGATTATGAGTATTAGTAATAACTATTTTATATAAAAAAAATTAAAATAATAATAATAATGAGTTTAATACAACACTACCGACGATAATATCCATATTCACGATTATCAGTTTTGCCGAATAGTATATCCAATTGGTTATGATCATAGATCTGCTGTATTTTATTTTGGCATAAGGCTTACTTGAGATAATACAGCGTGTTTGGCTTTCAGGGGCCTATTTTTAAAAAAATGTTTAAAATTTATTTATAACCAAAAAAAATTACAAAGAAGGCTAGGATTAACGAAATTTAAAAATCGCGATAAACCGGCGATTTATAATATTCATAATAATAATAATACTAATAAACGAGAATCAGATGAAACTGAATATGCATAACAACTATCCTGTTGATTTCTCATCATAGTTGGAGATTTCATGATATAGCTTAGGGCCTAGGTTCACAAGTCTTATATTTATAAAAAAAAAAATTCCTAATTAAAATCTGCTTCTATGGTACTATAATAAAGTAAAAGTTAAAAGTTAAGTTAAAAGAAAATATTTAAATAATAAAAGTTGTTTCTTACCACAAAGGAAAAAATCAGGAGACGGCTAACACACATTGCTCACTTCTAGAAAATATTTTAGAAAATGAATCCAAAGTCACATGCATTGGGGTTCGCGTGGAGAAAAAAAGAAATGTTGCCGATTTAGTGAATTTTAAGAAATTTGGTGACAAACCATGGAGAAAGTAAATTTATGGAAGGTGTTTTAAAATTTAGTTTTAAAAAAATATAAAACAATTATTATTGGCTAATTGTTTTATTTGATCTATACTTGGCATTGTAAAATGGCAGTGTATAGAGTTCTCCTCCCTAGAAAAAATTTTTTTTACTTCTGGGTGATGTTTTACTGTAGGAGTGAATTGCTGTGATGGTGCCGAATGGGGCAAAAGTGCCAGAAAATGAAACTGAATATAAGTTAATTAATGGTTGTTTGCATACTTTGGGAAAAGGAGAGTTGAAGTGGGTTTAATTTAAAAAAACATACAATGAGAATTTTGTGCTTAAAAATATCTTTTATCATCATTTTTTTTTATATAGTTTGCAATTACTGTATGGATATTTTGAAATTTACGATGTATGTATTGTAGTCAGTAATCAATTGTGCACAGGTGATTCTTTGATATGTTTGGTTAAAGTGGGAGGCAAGGAAAAGAGAATGTGCTTTGAAAGCCGTATTTCATGAAAGCAATTGGATCTTAAGAAGTGAAATGGTTTTAAATTTTATATATTATGGGTTTGTGTGGAATTTTATAAAAAAAATTTATTCAACTACAATTTAGAGAATGAGTGAAAAGTAATTTTTACAAAGCAAATAAGATTTATGGTGTTAAAATGTTTAATTATTTTGCTATGCTTTAACTTAATAAAAAAAAATTTTGTGTTCAACTTTTTAAACTAAAAGTAGTTTTGTTTAACATGCTTAGAAATATTCTAATTTCTAAGATGTTACAGTTTTTATATTTTTCTTTAATATAAAATGACTGCCGAGTGGCAAAAAAAAATTTTTTTTTTTTGAAAGTGCTTGTGATTTGTGTGCAATGTTTTTTTTTTGTATGAGGAACGAAAATTTTCATTCAAAAGGCGAAGTTTCTGGAAGTCACAGAATATTCTTTGTGATATGATGGTGCCTTGAGTTGTTTGTTTGAACATGCTGTTAGTGGTGTGTTTGAGAAGAGCATTCAAATGTGTTTTGTTGCAGTGATATACCTGCCATGCGTGTGATTTTTATTGTGGTGAATTTCCTTGTGTGGTGGTTTAAAAGAATGATATTTAAAACTCTTATATGCTTTTAAAAGTGTGCTTAGCATGTAATGGAAAAAAATGTTCTAGTTTTGTTAAAAATTTTGTTTAGAGAAAATGTTAGTGGAAAATTGGGACCTGTTATCAATAAGAGTGGTGAATTACCTTTGTGAAAGGTAATTGGATAATGGAAAGTCACTATTATTTAATGGATAAGCGTTATGTGAAAAAAATTCTAAGTGTTTTGAGTAAACCCTGTGTTTTGGGGATATGGTTTTATTGTGAAACCGAAATGATGCAATTTGCGTTGATGTTGCTTTTTATAAAGCAGTTATGGCGGAAAATAGTTTATTTATAAATCAAAATCAGTTTATAATGTATTACCGAGTGACCTTTTTAAATTTTGAGTTAAGCGCAAAGCTTTAGTGTTAAAAAGCTGGAGACAGATCTGGATTTTGCGTTAATGTTTGGATGAAAGATGGCACGTAAGTAAAATCTATGCAGTTATTTATACAGCCATAACATGCATTCAGGAGAGAGAGAGTATTTTACAAAACTGTAGATGTACAAAAGTTTGTAATGTGCCGTTGGCAGGCGAGAATGCCAGAAATAGAGCAAAAATGTGTGAAGGAGCTTCCATGTCGTGGACAATGTGAAGCTATTTCTTTTGTGAAAAGTGTGGAGTAGAAATGCCCTGGTTTTCTCTTTCAATCTTATTCCACAGGCTGGGTTATTGCAGGTTTGGAGTATATTTAATAAATTTGCGGAAATACCTTGTCTTTTGGCGTAAACAGGTATGCAATGAGAACCTTGTGAGTAAACAGCTTTTGGAAGAAAAAAAAAACTGTCTTTTAGCGGAAACAAGTATGCAATGCATATGGGGTTGGAGAATCAACCCCTTTTTAGAGTAAATAAACCTGATGTGAATCCATCCAAGGTGTGGATAAGCCTCAAATGAGTAACTTTTGAGAAGCGAGCGAACTTAACATGGAGATAATCTTGGAAAATGATTGAGATTAATGTTTGCCTAACTTACTTGAAATTTAACCAGGGTTGAGATAACTTGTTTTAAGAGTGAGCCAGATGGCAAAGCGAAGCTTGTTTGGAAGGGTGAAGCGATGGTATAGGAAGGTAAGGATTGTGAAGGTTCATACTATATATAATTGACATCGTAGATGCTGAGAGAGCAAAATTATTGTTAGTGTTATCTACTAACTGAGAGGTGAGCGTTGCAGATTTAGTAAATGGGTTGAGAATGCTCATAGGGTATAGTGTTGGAGAAGATGCCGTTAAATCATGCAAGGAGGTAGGAATAGGTACTAGTTGCGAAGCGAGAAAAGAGTTGTAAAGTTTCTTGTCTTCCTTTATACTAAGAGCATTTTGCTTTATTTTATCTACCGCTATGTGATCCTGATTGTCAAAGTTACCTATGTTATTAAAATTCACGTAATTTTTAAATTTTCCTTCAAAATTTGTGTTTAGAGCGAGGTGCTCATTAGTTTCATTGAGAGATGCATTTGAATTCATGGAACCATGACAAATATTTAAAAGATTATGACCTGTATGCTTGTTTAATATGGCAATATTGGGAGTACAAATCTTTCTATGGAGTTTTCCCACTTTAGTAAATGAAATTTTTTGTTTATTATTAATTAATATATTTTTGTTATTGAACTTATGGTAACTTTGAATATTTTGAGTTTGTATTATATTTTTAATGGACTCTAGTGATGAGTCTTTACAAATATTTTGAGTACAATGGGGACCCTTTGCGGGAAATGTTTCAAGGTGTGCATTGAGACAGTCTCTTACATTATTACAAATCATTGGCACATTGTGAGAACTATTTGTGCCCTGTTTAAAGGAAGGATTTTGTTCTTTTGAGAGAAAGAAAGATTTAGGGTCATGCGAAGGGCTTAGATTTGAGTTTAGAGTGAGAATAGAAGATTGATCTTTGGGGAGATTAGAAAAATGAGATGATTCATAGGAAGTTTGAGCAGGAGTTAGTAAAGCTGTGTTTCGCGAGAGCACTTTGGACGATTGCTTGTGATAATTACATTTGTTAGAGAAAGGTTGTGGAATTTTTGGTTTCTGAGGCAACAAAATCGCTTCATTAAAGAGAACTGAATGTTGTGAAAAATTCTTAGAGGGTTTAGGGAGAGTTCCCTGAGAATTGTGCTGCGGTGCAAGAACTGCTTCTTCATGGAAAGGATTAGAAAGAAGCTGCGGGAAAATTGTTAGCGGAGGAGAATAACTTAAATTTTTAATGAGCTTTGAGAATGTTTCAGGGTTGTGTTGAAGCTTAACAGAACAGTCCTGAACTTTGCATGGCGATAAACTTGGTTCTTTAGGATGAACCGAAGGAACAGAAAGAACATGCTGGGAGTTAGAAAAAATTTGCGTATTGCAAAGATTAGTAGAATGACCATGATTGAGTTGATTCAAACAGGCTCCTATCGATAAAGTAAACCTCAGCATGTGCTTTTGCCTTTGGAACTCAGTCCGGTTTTCATTACCAATTCTTTTAACCTCTGAATCGGCATTTTGCTTCACCGTTTTCAAAATCTAATATTTCTATTCTAACTTCAGTTCTGTTTCTTGTGTCTGTCTTTGCATTTCGCTTTTGCAAATTGATCATGTTAATGTTACCTTTGAACCTGATAGCACCCTCTGATGATAACATACTGTCACCATGAGTGCCCTTAACTTTGAAAGAAAGCGAGTTAGAGTTTGGAGCCCATTGCTTTTTATAATAAGACTCCAATGGGGAATCATTACCAGTAACATTATTAAGAGTTGGTCTATAGTATACATTAGAATGGTTGTTTACTAAAGTTTCAGCTGCTGAGCTGCGAAAAGTGAGAGTCCCACTGTGGGGATGAGTTGTGGACCTATTAGAGGTTCGATTTGGATGAGTTTCTCTGTTGCTGCGAATGTTCCCATCTTGGTATGGGGGAGAGAAATTTTGGCGAGTTCCTCTACTGAGGAAGGAAGGTTTTCTCCAGTTGTCCACTAATTCTTCTTTGGAAGCAAAATGAGTGAACAATGACTTGAACCCTCTGTGATGGGTTCTATTGAAAGAAAAAGTTTGGCATTGCCTTTGTCGCTTATTATGATAGGGGGGCTGAGCACTATATTGTGGCTTGTGGGCCAAAAATCTAGGAATGGAACCATTGCGATGAAATGGTTGTTGGAACCGTGGGTTCTTGCGAGATCTGATAATTTGTCTCATTTGTAATTGAAAACCATTTTCTTTGCCATATACGGCTCTCCCATGCTCTTTCAGTGGGGCAGAGGTGCCCAGATTTAGAGAAAATAAAGCTTGCATCACCTATTATTTGCGATTAATGTTAAATTTGAGCCAAAAAAGAATATAAAAATTAATATATAAATATATATGCGGTATATATAAAGTTAAATGGTTGTGATTTATTAATGAATAGTTCGAACGAGTACCAAGGAGTGAGGTAATAATAGGAAAACGGGTTGAGTTGCCTAGGGCGGCTTATGCGAACGTTTGGAAAAGCAGATGCTGTCCTTTGTTTGAAATAGACTTAGGAGAGAAATTATTGCGAAAAAACAAAAAACTATCTTTTGCGGAAATAGTTTGCTTTTATTCGAAAAAAATATTTTTAAAATAGCTTTCCTTTAAAATTTTATTTTTATTATTATTTATTTATTTATTAAAGTAATTCGTTCGATTTAAAACCATCTAAAATATTGTGTGCTAGTGCTATAAAATATTAAAATTCGAGCTTTCTTGGCCTTATTTACAATGACGCTTTGATTCTTTTAAAAAAATTTTAAATGAGGGTACGTGGTACCTTTATGTGAATGCCTTTATAAAAAAGGTTATTAAAGTAATTTGAATTGAAACAACCTAAAATTTTGTGCGCTAGTGCTATAAAATATTAAAATTCGAGCTTCCCTGGCCTTATTTACAATGACTCTTTGATTCTTTTAAAAAAATTTAAATGAGGGTACGTGGTACCTTTATGTGAATGCCTTTATAAAAAAGGTTATTAAAGTGATTTGTTTGAATTGAAACCACCTAAAATTTCGTGCACTAGTGCTAAAAAATATTAAAATTCGAGCCTCCTTGGGCTTATTTACAATGCTTTGATTCTTTAAAAAAAAATTAAAATGAGGGTATGTGGTACCTTATTGTGAATGCCTTGATAACAAAGTTATTAAGTAATTCGTTTGATATGAAATAAAATTTTAAAATTTTGTGCGCTAGTAGTATAAGAAATTTAAAATTTGAGCCTCTTTGGGCTTATTTAAAACCGTGTTGATTCTTTAAAAAAAATTTCAAAAATGAGAAGAAATTGTGTTTAAACTGCATATGTTTAAAATCAGGAAGGTCCTACGCCTTGTTACAACCTTAACGTCGCTATCCACTAGGATAGTGTCGTTAACATATACAAAAATAATAAATTGCGAAACCCGTGGGGCTTGTTATTTAGTTAATATTAAAAATATTTACTGTCAATAAAAGTGAAAAGGCTGTGGGCCTTGTACATGCAATAAGAAATTCGGAATCAATCGGACTCTTAAAAAAATTAAAAATAACAAAGATATAGTCACTGGGACTCTTATTGCATTACATTTGTTAAAAAATTTCTCTGAAAAAACAGTGGATAATACTCTCTAGTGAGTGGTAGCACTAGTAGTATTATCGCTGGAAAAAAAAATTAGATACAAAACCACTATTTGTTAAAAAAAAATACCCTGAAAAAACTGTGGATAATACTCTCTAGTGAGTGGTAGCACTAGTAGTATTATCGCTGGAAAAAAATTAGATACAATACCACTATTTATTAAGGGGGCTGTGGGTCAGGTAAGGCTGGGGGTGTTTGCCTTCTTTTTAACGAGTTGCGTCTTCTTTTTAATGTGTTGCGTCTTTATCTTTTTTTGTTGTTTTTGGGAGTAGGAATTGTGTTCCTCCCTTCTTTTTTTATCGGCAAATGCTGCTTCCTGCCAATAAACCGTGGGTTCGGAAATTTCCAACTTGGTTTATGGAAAACCAGTGCTTGCGTAATCAATTTGACTTGCTTTGCTACCAGCGAGCAAATATTTATATGAGGATTTAGTTATCCTCATTAAAAATTTAAATAAAAAATGGTTTTGAGAGTACCTGTTAACCGTGTGTGAACGGTTTTGTGTGTTCTTGACTCCTTTTTCTCTTTGTGGCACTGGTGTTTTTGCTTTTCGGCTCTTTTAGGCGATTTTATCCTTGCTTCGGATAATTTTTGTGTATCCTCTTCAGGCGAAAGCTCAAAAAAAAAATGGTCGCCACTTTCCCCCGCGTTTTCCGCTTGTGGGGGGATTGGATAAGTCAAAGCCTTGTTTTAGTCAATTTTTATTTCATCAGAAGATTTCCAGAATTTATAGTGATACACCAAGTTTTATATCCCAACACCAAGTGCCTGGGGGTAAATTGAAAGAAATTAATATAGTATACCCCAGGTAAAAAAGTTATAAAAAAATTAATAGTTTACAAAATATTTATAATATATCCTTTTAATGAAAAGTTAAATTGGCTTACAATTAAGAGATGAAAATTCCATTAACATAAAAATAAAATTTCTGAGTAAGCTACCTATTAACATTGTATCGGAAGTACTCCTTAAAAGTTCTCAAAATTAAAATAAAAATAAAGTTCTAAATCTTCCTTAAAAATTAAATGAATTAGCTGAATATCATTAAATTTACAGACATTCCCATATATGAAGATTTTAAAAATTACAAATGATTATTAAATTTAACCAATCTAGAAGTCTTACCCAAAAAGATTTAAACAACATTAAAATTTAAGGCAACGGATTTAAAAATTCTGAGTTTTAATTTAATCAAGCTGCAACTACCCAAAAACTTTGTTACATCATCCAACTTAAAATATACTGAGCACATCATCCAACTTAAAATATACTGAGCAATTTAAGTAAAAGTTAAAATAAGAGTCAAAAATTAAGTTTATTAAGAAAAAGTTTACTACTGAAATAACCCGTTTTAAAATTAATTTTACCCAAGATGAAAACTACCCGACAACACTTTTGTTTTTTAAACAATGTACTTTTACACAAGTGCAGAAAACCTTATAAAGCAAAATTTTAAACCCAAATAATTTACAAATAAAAACAAAAATCAAACTACTAAGAAATCGATACTTAATGTTTTGGCTAATCTGAAGAATATCTTATAAAAATAAAAATTGAACTAAATAATTAGTAAATACAAAACAAATATATTTTAGCTTAATAAAACTGCTGCCTAAAAATTTTGGAAAACCAAAATTAAAAAAAATTTTACGAAAAACTAAATTTTATCTAAAGTAACATATTTAGGAAAAGAAATAAACGACAAACTGGGTCTCTTTCCCATTTACCGGTTAACCTATACTGATTGTGTTTTGTATGCTAAAAAAGTTAGGGTCAATGTGAACATTGGCACAACCTCAGATATTGCTAAAGTTACTAGAATCATTTTGTCCCGCCTTCACATTATCCGGAAACATTACTCTTTATATTTAATTTACCTAACATAGCATTTGTTTGAGAAGGCATTTTGGAACATTTTCCAAGCTTTATAACCCTAATAGCGGAGAGAGAGAGAGAGAGAGAGAGAGAGAGAGAGAGAGAGAGAGAGAGAGAGAGAGAGAGAGAGAGAGAGAAAAAGAGGGAGAATGAGAGAGAGAGTGCAGGAGATAGAGCATGAGTATGAGAGAGGGAGAAAAATGAGTGAGAGAATTGAAAGAGGGAAAATGAGAGAGAGTGCAGGAGATAGAGCATGAGTATGAGAGAGGGAGAGAATGAGTGAGAGAATCGAAAGAGGGAGAATGAGAGAGAGTGAGAGAGTACAGCATGAATGAGTGGAAAAAAATAAATCCCTAAATCCAGACTTTTAGGCTCTAAATGGTAGCTTAATTACCTAATAATAATAATAATAATAATAATAATAATAATAATAATAATAATAATAATAATAATAATAATAATAATAATAATAATAATAATAATAATAATAATAATAATAATAATAATAATAATAATAATAATAAATAATATCACAATTATACGTTCGATCAAAATCGTTTACAAAATATATTTTGATCTAAAATCTACCTTGAGTTTACATCAGTATAAGGTGGCGCATAATATAAATTAAAATATTGATTTTAATAAGATACTGATGATGATACTAATTCATATTGAACGATTGTATTTACAAATCTGAATAGTACCAATAAAAAAATTATAATAAGGCTAAAAATATGATTAAATTTGCAATAGTTATAATAATAATAAAATAAAAATTACCAATGATGACTTTAACAGGAATAATTATAAAATGCTTGTACAAATTTTTAGATGCAGGATTTATATAAGTAGGTATTCACAACCACCACAAATCTAAAGATACTGTACTATTTAGAAATCAAATAAAAAATGAAAACAAATATTAATACTCTTTGATGAATGTATGATACAGTATGGTTGAAATTTATGTTAAAGTCTACTCTGCTAGCTTTTTACAATCTATCTTGAAGCTAGAAAAATATTGTATTTTAAATTGTTGTAAAATAGGGCTTTATAGTAGTTCCAAATAAAAAAACTCATGAACTGAAGTTATTAACCGATTTAATGTAGTACAGTGACTGTTATATTCGAACAAAAATCAAGTAGTCAAAGAAATCCTTTTTTCCTTTAATAGCGGGTGAAAAGTACTTAAAAGTAAAGTAGGTTACCAAAAATAAAAATATGATCTGGTCTGAGGCCTATTTTCAAATGTAAAACGAGGCTAAAGTTTGTTTAAAAGTATGTGCGTTATTTATAACAAAATTTTGTATAATATAAAAAAATATATATATAATAATAATAAATCTACTGTATTCTAAATCAAATGAAAAATGGCTCATATCAATAATAATAAATTTTAAACGTTATTTGCGCTTTTGCGAAAGGCCTATTTAAAAAAAGGAGCCTAGAGTTTTTTTATTTTTAAATTTTATAAAAATGACTGAGATTTTGGTAATAAAAATTGTAATAACGAAAATAGGGAAATATTAAAAATCCCGTGCTGAGTTCTTTAAAACCAATATGCTAGAACTTTGAAAAACGAGGCGGCCTAAGTTTCAAAAATTCAAGGAGGCTAGGGTTTGTAAAATTGGTCAAATAGCGAAAAAAAATAAAACGTAGGCGATTGATAATGTTCACTTTGATTATAAAATAGTTTTAATTATAAGTAAAATGAAATTATAATTAAATCAAAAAGATTAAAACTCACATAAGCAGTAAGTTAAAGTTTAAAATTATACGGCATTATTAATAACAAATAAATCTTTAAAAAAAAAAATATACTAATAATAAGAATAATCATTTATCGATCAGTGAGGTTGAATTTCAGTGAAAACCCTGGAATCAAACCTTAGGGCTCATCAAGGCCTAGTTCTCTACTCGAATAGGCATTTTCGCGATAAGCGTTTATAATTTTAGATGATATGTAAAAGTTAGGATTCATGCCTACAAACTAAAACTCTTGACTATTTTGTTATCAGAACTATAAAAAGGTAGGCTACGAAAAATTAAAATATGAATGTGTGATAATTAAGGTAGGTCCAGGGAAATAGGTTCATATGAGTTTTATCATGAGAAAGCCTATTATCTCTACCTTAAAATAAAGATTAGATAAAAAATCAAATCATGATAAAAAAAATTATACCAAAGATCTATAATGATGCAAATAATATTTAGTATAATAATAATAAACTGAATTTGCGTATCAAACTATGAATATTAATTTGTTTGCCAATTTTCTATCTTTGGCTGAAATGGCATGAAGTAGCCTGGATTAAACTAGGCCTGCTATTTCAAGTTTTATCTTTTATAAAACTTTCTTAAGGTAATCTTTGTTTTAGTGTTTTAATAAAGTAACTAGTAATTAGAAGAAACAATAAAAATCTTACCACATAGAGATGTTCCAGGAGACAGCTTTAGAACACATGTAACAATGTAAGTCACTTCTTTTAAAATGAAGAAAGCCATGCTCGCGAGATTAGCGTTAACGTGATATTGCCGATTTAGCGAGTTTAAGAAATTTGATGAAAAAAATGGAGAAGATAAATTGATGCAAGGTGGTTTTATATTATTATTTTTTTTTAAATAAAACAATTATTATTGGCCAATTGTTTTATTCAATCTATACTTGGCATTGTAAAATGGCAGTGTATATATATATATATGTGGGCACCGTTAATGAGAAAGTTAACGCCGTATATATATATATATATATATATATATATATATATATATATATATATATATATATACCTATATATATACATATATAAATGAATATATATATATATATATATATATATATAGGTATATATATACATATATATATATATATATATATATATATATATATATATATATATATATATATATATATATATATATATATATATATATATATTTATATATTTTATATATATATATATATATATATATATATATATATATATATATATATATATACATACATAGGGCCAAATATATATATATATATATATATATATATATATATATATATGAGAACTTTCTGTTCTGAGAAATTTGGTAAAGCCAAATTGAGTTTATGAGTAAAAACACAATTTTGATGTCAATAATTAATAAGTTGAGCGTGAAACATTTTTAAACTCTTTAACCGTTTGTATGAAGAAGCGAAATTGGACAGAAATTTATTAAAAGGGAAGTGTTAATTGATTGGAGAGCAGGTGTAATTCTTGATATATTTAATTGGTTTAGAAAATTGGATAATTCGAAAAGATTTAGAAGTATTCGAAGAAAAGGGATAAACGAGAGAAGATAGAGAAGTTAAATAAGAATTTAAAGAATGAAATATGTAAAGAAAGGAGATACTACTACTACTACTACTACTACTACTACTAATAATAATAATAATAATAATAATAATAATAATAATAATAATAATAATAATAATAATAATAATAATAATAATAATAATAATAATAATAATAATAATAATAATAATATAATAAAGATTTGAAAATGTATGTAATATTAATATAAAAACGATAAACACCAACTTGAGGGGACCGAACGAAGCACATCG
>JABUQX010144051.1:7500-15000 GCA_015478945.1 Trachelipus rathkii
ATATAGCATATATCATATATATATATAACCTTATATATATACTATAAATATATATATATATATATATATATATTGATAAACATCAGAAATCCCTGACATCAGGTTGTAAAACGCAGCTCAGAACACAATGTTTTATTTCTTGCTTAGTAGGAACTGAACTGGTTCTAAAATATAAAAATATAACAAAACTATAAATATATAAAAGTACAAATACTAAATGCTAAAAAGTAAACATAATAATTATACATTGGTTGCATTGAAAATTAGTTATTCCTGTTAATAAACATCAATAAAAATTATCAGTATTTTTTTGGACTTTTTATTTATTTTTGTCCTTTTTAGCTTTTGTTTGAAAACTCATAGATGTTACTTATTTATATTAATATTATACCACATTCACACCAACTATATTAATACCTATAAAAAACTATTACCTTCTAATTACTGATGTTTGGATTTCAGAATGGCTGAGATTAGGGTGGTGGCTTATATTACTCAATTTGTGGGGCTGCTGATCAATAAAGTTGCTTGAAGATGGCTCTATTAGCTGAAAATTCCTTTTTTGTTTCTTCTGGTTGAATTTTAGCTTGCATAGAGTTTCTTTGTTGTCCTCAGGTTTCTTCTATAGCTTCTTTATTAATATACTTGTTGATTGAAGAATTTAGTCAATTTCTCTTAATTCCACCTTAATAGTTTCTTCTTTGTGAAATTAATAAGTCCTTGAACTGAATAGATGTTACTAAGTGTTTCTTCCTTTTGGCTTTATGTTGAATGAAGTTCAATGCTGTACTTTGCTTTTATTTTCTTTGTTTACTTTAGCAAAGTTGACAGTTTTGTTGTTTCAACAGCCTGCTTGAGTTTCTGCAATGGCTTATATTGCTTGCAGTATCTTCTAATTATCAGGTTTTTCTTATGTATTGGGCTTTCTTTAGCTTTTATTCTAATTGCAAGCCCTTAATCTTGCCCCACCTTGTATTCTGCATTTGTCATCAATTTTTTCTGTGTTGCAATCAATTTTTGCTTTTCTACCTTTCTAATATTTTGGTCATTTTTGTAACCATAGTTGATGTTGCTCACATAGTACACATTAGTAATGAATTTTCTGTATTCCTTATATTAATTTTTTGTTTCCTTTTTTCTTATATTTTAATGGAAAATATAACATATTCCCCCTTTTTGCTAAGAATATTAAGTTTTCTTGTTATTCTTAGCTTCCTTAAGTTTATAATTCTGTTGTCTTCTTGTTATAATCCTGCACTTTCTCTCAGCAAGATCAATTTTGTTATTGGTCTTTCCAAATTGTTGTATTTAAAGTATTCTTGTCTTTATTTATTTTTACATCTACTATTCTCACTCTGTTTGAGTCATCTTTGTAAACCTTTACTACTTTTCCTAAATTCCACATATTTCTTGGTTTGAAGTCATCTATTAAAAGAACTAAATCTCCCACTTGGTGTGATTCTTTTTCTGCTAACCATTTACTTCTTTTTTGCAATAAAGGGACATATTCTTTGATCCATCTTTTCCAAAACAAATCAGCAAGATACTGAACTTGTTTCCATCTTTTATATAAGTAGCAATCTTTGTCCTGAAATAATCCTGGAGGAAAAGTTATATTACCTTTAAGAGTTAGTAGATGATTTGGTGTCAAAGCTTCTAAGTTTTCTAAATCATTTGAAAATTCTGTTATTGGTCTATTATTTATAATGAATTCTATCTCACAGAACAAAGTGTTCAAGTTATCATCTGTCAACCTTATTGGCTGTTCTAAGAGTGAAGCTTGTAATATATTTCTTACAGTTCTAATATGTCTCTCAAAATGACCTCCTTTATGAGAACTATGAGGTGGTTGGAATATCCACTGTATTTCTTTTTGCTCAAAAAATTTATTTACTTGCTTATTATTCCAATTTTTAACTTGTCCTTTTAATTCTTTGTTAGCTTTCACAAAGTTCAATCCATTATCTGATCGGATCAATTTCACATTGCCTCTGCGGCTTATAAATCTTCTTAGAGCATTGATAAAAGCATCAGTATCTAATGAATATAGCATTTCTAAATGTATTGCTCTGCTACTTAAACATGAGAATATTAATCCATATCTTTTTTCTCTTACCTTCCCTCTTCCCCTTACTACAAGAAAAGGGCCAAAGGCATCTATACCAATACTTGTAAATGGTGGTATATCACATTCTAATCTATCTTTGGGCAAATCTCCCATCAACTGCTGAGTTGGCCTTGTATGGAGCTTCCTACATATTATGCAATCTTTTAAAATCTTCTTAATACTTCTGCTTGCTCCAATGATATAGTACTTCTCTCTTAAAGCATTTAAAACTGTTTGTTTTCCTAAATGCCCATTAATTCTATGGTAATGTCTCATTATTAACATTGTAACATGACTATTTGGCAAGATAATTGGATGTTTAAAATCATATGATACATCATTCAGATTTTTATTCCTCCCACCTACTCTTAATATTCCATTATCATCTATAAATGGTAGGAATTTTGCCAAAACGTGCCTCTTTGGTAAGGCTTCTTTCTTTTTTATTTTGTATTGTATATCATGAAATTCTTTATTTTGTACATATTTGTAAATAGCCTTTTCTGCATTTTTTAATTCTGTGATTGTCATAGCACCTTTATTCCAGGCTTTTTTATGCAAATTTTCTTTAACTCTTAAAATCCATGCTACCTTTGTTTTTAATTTCATCCAATCTGAGACAGAATGTATGAGCTTGTCTGTTGAGCTTTCTTGTAGTTGTATGGTCATCACTGGTTTACTTTTTATAATTTCATCATTTTCATCATCTAATTTATTTTCTTTATTTTGCTCAGGCCATTGAGCTTTGTCTTTGTACAAAAATTCTGGACCAGTGCTCCATAGTTTATTGTTCAAAAACTCATTAACAGATATTCCTTTACTTGCTATATCTGCAATATTTAGCTTGCCTGGTACATAATTCCATTGGCTTATATCTGTTTGTGATCTAATATAATTAACTCTATTATGTACAAATCTTTTAAACCTTTTTGATTCATTTTTAATATATTGTAATACAATTTCACTATCTATCCAAAAATACTCTTTACTTATGTTCATATCTAATTCATCTTTCAAAATTTGGTGTATGTTAACTGCTAATTTGGCTGCACTCAATTCTATTCTTGGAATAGTTAACATCAAATTTTTATTTAATGGTATCAATCTTGTTTTAGATAACACCAATGAACAATATATTTCATTATTCTCTCCAATGAACCTTATATATGCTACTGCAGCATATGCAATTTGTGAACCATCTGAAAAATAATGTAATTCTACCCTTTTATACTTTAAACAATTTGGATTGTATGGCCTAGGAACTTGAAAATCATCTAGCTTATTAACATCTTTTAGCCATTTTATGTAACTTTTTTTTATATCTAATGGGATTTCATCATCCCAGTTAACTTTTCTATCGCATAAATTTTGAAATATTTTTTTGGCTACTAGTAGTACTGGACTAATAAAACCCAGTGGATCGTATATGGAAAAAATGCAACTGAGTATGCTTCTTTTTGTCAAATTTTTATTTTGTATATCTACCCTAGCTTTCATTAAATCTATTTCTGGGTCCCAAAGCTCAATACTTTTTGTGAAGGCAATTTATCCAAAGATAAGTTTATTTCTTTAAAATCTTTACTTAAGTCTTGTTTATCAATATTTTCTAAAAATTTCTTTGAATTACTAGCTACTTGATGCAGATTAAAACCACTAATTTTTAAAATTTCTTTAACTTCTTTATAAATTGCTACAGCCTCATTTTCTGATTTCACAGACTTTAAACAATCATCTACATAGAAATTTCTAAGTATTGTATCTTTGGCTAAATTACTGAATTTTTCTGCTTCAATTACATTTGTAGTTTGCTTCAAGACATAATTTGCAATTGAAGGTGAGCTCACACTACCAAATATATGAACTTTAACTCTATATTCTTCTGGAGTTTTATTTAAATTACCATCTGGGAACCATAAGAAGCGCTGATAATCTTTATCTTTATCAAGTACCTGTATTTGATAAAACATCTTCTCTATATCTGCTATGAAAGCATATTTCTCTTTTCTGAACCTTAAAAGGATGCCTTGTAGGTTAGAAATATAGTCTGGGCCTGTGAGTAAACTATTATTTAAAGAAATACCATTGTATGGTAAAGCTGCATTGAATACTACTCTCAATTTTTTCTTTTGTGGATGGATTACACTATGGTGTGTTAAATAGAATCTGTCATTGTTTAATAGTTCATGTTGCTCAACTTTTTCTGCAAAATTTAGTTTTAACATTTCATTTATGCTATCACTATACTGTACAAAATATTCTTTATCCTTCAAAAATTTATTTTTTAATGAATACAATTTTGCTAAAGCTTGATTTTTGTTATTAGGAAAATGCTGATTTTCTTTTTTAAATGGTAAACCAACTTGAAATTTACCTGTAATTGTTCTTTGTAATGTATTTTCAACTTTATTCTTCCACTTCAAATCTTCTACACTTTCACAGACTTGCTCAGGATTCTTTTCAGAAAACTCTCTTGAGCAATATTTTTCAAGCAAATTATCATCTTCTTGTTGTATTTGGGTCTTATGACATCTTAAACTCATGAAAGCTGGTATACCATCTGGTGTCGAACCTTGTAAAGCCCATCCAAATGAATATTTAACTGCAAAGGGAGAGTTATAATGATGACCTTCTACTACTTCTATAGGTTTTAACAATTTACTTTGATTCATCCCAATTAATAATCCAATTTTTGATTCTATGAAGTTGAAGGGCACATGATTCAAGTATTCTAATCCATTTATATCTTTGATAGATGGACTTTCTTCCATTTTAAAGGGCCAATTTTCTTTGCAGTATATATTATTTATGGTTTCAGATTTCCTCATCTCAATATCATAAATTTCTAGATTATTTAAAATGTATGTTTTTATTTTATGTTGTCCATACATGGTAGTAATATCTATATCTTTCTGAGGTTTCATATATGACATACCTAGTTCTGCAGCTAAATTTAAGTCCATAAAACATGCTGAAGAATATGTATCTAGACCCATGTATGTCTTAATCACTTTACCTTTACCTTTAAGCTTTATTTTAACTGGTACTGCAGGGTAAAATAGCTTTTTATTACTTACTTTTGTCTGAAAGGTTTTTGTTTCATTACTTCCTGATTCTTTTGACTCTACTTTCTTATCTTTATTTTCTAAATTCACAGTGAGTGCTGCTGGTGAGGGGTTTGAGCCATCTTGCTCTTTCTTTGTTAAACTGGTACTATCTTTTTCTCTATGCAGAAATGTTAAATGTTGCTTATTACATTTTTCACATTTTTCTGGTCTTTTACAATTACTACTAAAGTGATTTGATCTGAGACACTTAAAGCATAATTTATTGTCTTTGATGAACTTTGTTATTTCATCTTGGCTTTGTTTTTCTAGAATTTTACATTTAATTATACTATGATTGTCTTTTTTACAAAAATTGCAAAACTGCGATTTATTATTATTATTATTACTACTACTACTATTATTACTATTACCATAATTCTTTTTATTGTCATTATTATTATTCCATTTATTATTATTATTATTATTATTATTATTATTATTATTATTATTATTATTATTATTATTATTATTATTATTGTTATTTCTATGGTCATTATTATTTTCTTTTGTATAAAGTGACTTACCTTTTTCACTTTGTAATTTGGCTTGTTTGGGTTTTGTACCAATGCCAAGTTCTCCAAATAAAGGTGTATTCATGATCCTTGCTTCTTTTTCAACAAACTTTGTAAATGTACTAAAGTTTACCTTTTTATTTTCTTCATACATACTATCAACTTTATTCCTCCACTTATCACGCTGCTTGTAGGGAAGTTTTTTAACTATTCTATAAATAGCACCAGTAGAATTCAATTCATTCAATGGAGTAATATTTTCCATTGCATTATTGATAGAGTCTAAAAACAAAGAAAAATCTGCCATAGCTTCACTATCTTCATTCTTAATTTCATTCCAGTCTTCTAACTTTTTCAAATATGTATTTGCAATAACTTGTTCATTTCCATATTGTTTTTCGAGTTTTTCTACTGCCTTTTTATAACTTATATTTTCATCCAAATGCATACAACTTCTTACTATATTTTCTGCTTTACCTTCTGTATACTTAATTAAATAGGAAAGCTTGTTCATTTCATTTTCACATTTTCCTTCTATATTGGTTTTAAAAACTAGCATAAAATCTTTAAATTTAGTTGGATCCTTTCCATTAAATATTTCAGGCTCACATGTTGGAAGAGGATTATTAATAGGCCTACTCACTTCTAACTTTTGTTTTAAAATTTCTACTAATTTAGACTCCTCCTGATTATTATTTTCACCTATACTATTTATTTTAGTTTGTGTTAAATTTACATTTTTATCCTCAGTTTTTACAGAGGTATCGCTAATACTGAAAATTGGATTTTCTAATTTTTCTTCGATTTTTATTAAACTTTGTTCCAAATTTTTTATATGACTTCTGTGTTGGTACAAATCCAAACTTTCTAGTTCCCTTTTTTTTGCCAAGTATTGTTCATGCTCTTGTAATTTTATTTTACTTTTTTCTATCTCAAGTAACAAAGATTGGGCTATTGCACTTTTTGAACTAGCTACACTTGCTTTACTCACTTTACTTGATACATTACTAGCACTATCTTGTGGTCTAATCTTTGGTTCATATTTATTCATATATTTTGAAATATCACTTTTTAACTCATAATATGGCTTTAGTTTTAATGTAAGCCACTGCTGTATTTTATCTGACTCTACAGATTCTGCTTTTAGTTCACTACAAGTATTTTTTAAGGATTCTACTTTTGCATCTAATTGAAGTTCATCAGTTTTAATTTCGAGACTTAAATCTAAGTCATTTAAGAAAGCATGCCATAATTTGCCTTTAATAATGTTAATTTTAAAGGTAACCGCTGCTAATTTTCCTGAAGGAACCTTAAAACCTCCTTCAGTTGTTTCAGTTTCATCGATATCGATATCGATATCGCTCATTTTTTTTATTATAAAAAAAAAAAAAAAAAAATATTAAAATTAAATATTTATCGAACTCATTCACTCATTTTATTCTATATAAAAAAAAAATAAGGAAGGATGTTATTTTTTAACACAATTTATATATACAGATAAATTTTATATTTCGTATATGAAAGTTTACCTGTATATATTTTTTATTTATTTTATTATTTTTATTTTGCTATACTTATTTATACTTATTGTCAATCGGATGACGATCATTCCTCACATCTGAGTGACAGCTTTGTGTTCCTTCATCAAATTAGAAGAACTTTGATAAACATCAGTGAGAAATCCCTGACATCAGGTTGTAAAACGCAGCTCAGAACACAATGTTTTATTTCTTGCTTAGTAGGAACTGAACTGGTTCTAAAATATAAAAATATAACA
>JABUQX010144051.1:27500-30884 GCA_015478945.1 Trachelipus rathkii
TCTTTCCTCATTCATTCCTTCTAAAACTAAATCTTTCTTTCCTCATAATCCATGGGTCGATCGGTGCTTGTTCTCTGCCATTCAGGCTGCAAACAGTGCTCATCGTGAGAGGAAAAATTCTCGATCTCCTATCACCTCTAAAATTTTCATTCAGCTAGAAATCGTTGCAGGGATAAACTTAAGACGAACAAAGCGGGCTTTCATCAAAGGAAAGTGCGCTAACCTCCTTGGTTCTCCTATTGATAAATCTTTTCATCTCTTAGCAACTCTGTGTAAATCTGCCTTCCTCCTCTTATTCGATCTGATCATTGTGTTACTAATTCTCCAACTGAAAAGGCCAATCTCTTTCACCCCTCGTTCAACTATATTCTCTGTCCCACACACATCTCTACTCCTCCTCAGTGCTGTGCCTACATGTCCAACCTATTCCTGGAAAAGGAAGCCGTCTGATCCTTCTAACTATCGCCCTGTAGCCCTCACTTGTATTCTATCTAAGATCTTGAAACCCTTCTCAACTCACTTCTTAGATCATCTGGAACTGATGCCTGATCGCTAGTAATGGCCTTCGTTGCATCGGTTCACTGGCGATATACATTCCTATCAAAACCGATTTATGGTTTTTCGCTCTAGGAACTACGGGGAGAATTGCGTGGCGCTTGACATATTCAAAGCATTTGACCGAGTATAGCACGCGTCACTTCTCCAAGCTCCCCTCCTTTCGGTTTCCTCCTTTTCTCTTTGCTTACTATATCTAGCTTCTTTCAATCAATATCGGCTGTTGATGGGGCGACTTCTTCTCTTTTTCTGTCAATAGTGTGTTCCTCCTCTGGGTTCTGTCTTATCTCCTACTTTATTCTTACTTTCATTAATGATCTTCTCTACCTGCACCTCTAACTCTATCCACTTGTATTCCGATGACTCGACCCTTCATTCTTAACTCATCAATTCTACTCCCACTTTACTTCTTGAATTGCCTCTCGTCTAATCTTTCCGATTTTTATTCTCGCTGATGGATAGAAATAACTTTGTGAAATTCAATTCTTTAAAACCTAACTTTACAAATCTCCTCTCCAAATACCTTCTAACTTTCCTGTCTCTTTCTACGGTTCTGTCGTCTCCTGTTGACAATATAAACATCCTTTGGCCTTAACATGAACAAAATGTCTTGAAACCTCACATCACAACGGTGCTAGGGTGGCCTCAAAGAACTGGAAGTCTGCTTTAGACTGTGAGATCTTCCTCCTTTTCTCAGTTGCCCCGCTATACAAAGGTCTCATCCGGCCTTATGCATGGAGTACTGCTCTCATATCTGGGGGCTCTGGTTTCACCCGGCTTTTGGACAGGGTCGAGTCAACGGCAAAAAGGCTTATAAACTTTTGTACTTTCCAGTTCCTTTGACCCTCTATCTTTGCGAGGCGATGTTGGTGCTTTATCTCATTTCTATAGGTACCGCAGCGGCAAAGTGCTCGAGGGAACTTATCACTCACGTACCACCACCTTTTTACGACGCCTTCGTAGCACAATAGGTGCTGTATCTGCGCAATGAGTACGTTGACATTGGTAACTCCATATTGGTCAGAGCTCCTTCCACCACCACCTTGTGGAATTCTCTCTTCCATCTTCCGTATTTCCTACTGAATTTAATCTCACTTTAAAGCCTGCGTCTGTGCTCACATGCGTAATTTGCGCTAGAGGGTGAACTTTTTGAGAGTAATACACCCCTCCTTGAATAGGCCTCTGCCTGTGAGTGGGGGTGACAAACTGTAAAAAAAATCCTTGAATGGGAAGATATGTGGCAAATGAACTGAATCTCCTATTCCCACCAAATATCATTCAGATTATCACAGAAAATCGTACTCTTTTCAACATTACCCTAAGATGGATCATATGCGCAAACACACAAATTTTGACCTTTTCAAATTTAAATTTAACCTTTAGACTTCAACACTCACACACACACAAAATCTACCATAGCTCTCAACCACAACTCACTCATCAATTGCAAATCCTTCTATCCCCTCTCATTCCTTTCCACAGCAACACAAACATTTCTTACACCACACCACTCATTTTCACCTCGTTTCCTTTCATCTTGTTTCAGTCACAGCGAGCAACTCAAATTTGTCTTTTCTAAATACATCCATCACCTCTCTCTCCTCATCTCCTCAACAATTATTCCTCTGACATTGCTGTGGAGTCGTAAAATAAATTTTCTGACCTGACCTGACTCCACCTTAAATCAAATTTTGATTTTCGACCTGACCTGACTCCGACTCCACTTAACAAAAATTTTTGACTCCACCTGACCTGACTCCGACCTGACTCACCAACACAGTACTGACCTGACTCCGACCCTGACTCCGACTCCGACTCCAGCAGTCAAATTCAAAATTTCTACGACTCAGCTGAGTGTTTATAGAGTTACAGTAAAACATTTTTTTGTTTCAACTATTTTTTTCGCTTGAGAATAAAAAATATACCACTTTTCCAATGGAATTCCACCTCAAAGAGACATGTACACCGTAAGACATACAGACAGGCGCAAATACATTACAAACAAAACATATTTGTCGGAAACAATTATATATGGAATGTAATATAATGCAAATAATTTTATTTTTATTATAAAAACATTATAAAAACTGAAGGCCGAATAATTTCAGTCCTTAAAAAGTTAAAATCATATACTTAATTACTTTGTCGATATATATATATATATGATATATATATATATATATATATATATACATATATATATATATATATTAGTTATATATATATACATATATTATTATATATTATATATATATATATATATATATATATATATTATTATTATATATATATATATATATTAAATGATATATATATATATATATACATATATATATTATATGATATATTATATAATATATTATATATATATATATATATATATACATATTATATATATATATATATATATATATATATATATATATATATATATATATACATATATATATATAGATGTTAAATATATATATTATATATATATATATATATATATATATATATATGATATACATATACATTACATATATATATATATACATACATATATATATATATATATTTATATATATATATATATATATATATATATAAATATATATATATATATATATATATATATATATATATATATATATATATATATATATATATATATATATATATATACATATATATATATTGCTTTTAATAATAATAGCGGAGTGAGGCAGGGATGTGTTATGTTCCTTGGTTTTCACTTTGTATATGGTGAAGCGGCACGAAAAACGCGAGCGTTTCACGATAAATGCGAAATAAGAAACCGCCTTATCGATGAACGAAGCAATACCG
>JABUQX010144052.1:20000-21013 GCA_015478945.1 Trachelipus rathkii
TTTGTGTGTGAAGCAAAGTTGCTTTTTTCAATATTCTGAGAAAGAAAAATATTTCTCATTAAAAAATCCTTTTTCGTAAAAAACTGATTAGTTTTGTTTAAGCACACACATTATATATTCTGCAGAAGTTTGCGCTTTGAAATAATCTGCATCGAATCAAAAATATTCTGCAGATTAGACCTATAAATTAAAGATTTTCAATGTATGTATAATATATGTATATATTATACATAAAGGTCATATATTCACGCATATAAATTCTGCTGCGTTTGTGGAGAAGTCGGTCTCTTAGATATAATTTTGTAGTATTTTTTTAGTTAACTGTCCAGATATTTCTATATATATATCTGGATTGTTTCAAATAATCGAGACTTTTCCTCCTTTCAAATATATTAAATATTTTTGCGTTATATATTTTGCGTTATAAAAAAAAATATATATATATTTCGGCAATTTAGTATCTTTGCGGTAATTATTATTTTGGGTTATTTGGGTATTTTATATTGTCCTTTCGAAATCATTGCCTATTAAATCAAAGGTGGTGGTAAATATCGTGCGTTTTGCTCATATAATAAGTAGCATTTTTTTTTTTTTGGCGTATTTTTTGCGTATTCAAATATTCATTTTACAAAAATGTCTCTTTTCGAAGATGAATCACTCAGACAAATCGTGTCTGAGTTGGAGGACAGTGTCAGTGAAAATTTTGGGAGGGAGGACAATAACACTCTCTCTCCAGAAGAATTAGTCGACCTCACGAAAGAGGTTAAGTCAAAACTGTCCCCTATTAAGAGACTGAGAGCTGTGATTAAAAGGAAAATCACGCTCCTTTTCAAAAATCTTCTCGATCTTTCTGCCACTGAAAGCCAGGAAGATAATCACATCGTTTCCTCAAAACTGAAGGAAATTAAATCAAAATTGGAGGAAGTTAAAAACTTTGATGCTCTGATCGAAGAAGTCATCACAAAGTCTTCCATTCTTCAGTATGACTCGTCAATTTTGGACGAGGAAATAAT
>JABUQX010144053.1:0-32435 GCA_015478945.1 Trachelipus rathkii
CGGTAGTACTTCGTTCAATTTCGGAATTTGGGTGTTTAACCGTTTCATTTATCGTGAAACGCTTTTTCGCGTTTTCGTGCGCCGCTTCACTGAGTCGTCATAATAAGTAGTCACACCATAAGATCTGCCCAGCTGCTGATTGGCTCACTACAGCCAATCACAGATAAGGTTGATAAACAAATATTTAGATAGAAGATATATATACAAAGTCCCATATCATTTACAGTTTTCATACTGTATGCCGGGCATAAAAGGTATACTCAAATGAAGCAATTTGTTAGGACTGAACCATGGTGAATGTTTCCAAATATATTTACCAGATTTTTTTCCAGGGTGGGTATGGAGAAACTCAAAGCTGGAATCTTTAGCGACCCCTCAAATTCGCCAAATCATCATGGATGACAATTTTCATAAATTCGCCATTTGATATTGAGAAGCATCTGCCGGGAAAAAGTTTTTGTCTTGGTTTTCAAAGAGGCTTTTTGGGCAACAAATAAATCTGCCAACTATGTTAGAACTCGTACAGAAAATACTTTCAAACTTCAAAAATTTGAATGCTAATATGAGCATAAAAGTTCACTTTCTACATAGTCATTAGATCGGTTTCCGGATAATCTAGGATGTTATAGTGAGGAACAAGGGAAGAGGTTCCATCAAGATATCAAGGTGATGGAAGAAAGATACCAAGGAAGATGGGATACACACACATGATGGCAGACTATTGTTGTTGGAGCCTTCAACGTGATTGTCCACATTCTGCACACAGAAGACAATCATATAGACAGTGATTTGTAATGCATTAATTGTGATTTCATTGTACTGAATTGAATGTTTTGACCTATTAGCATTTTATGTACTTACTCATTAACGATTTGATATATATCTTTCGTGTTTTCTTTTTGTGAATTACGTTACAACCTAACATAAATTGTTGTTATTAATGTATTTTTGTGACCACCCTGTATCTCAAAAACTAGAGCCAATCTAGGAAAACGGAGGTCATATTTGGAATCAGGGCAACAAGTAATTTACCTATAAAATGACCTTCAAATGTTTTGCCGCAAAATCTTTGTTGGCCAGTGTAATCAATGGTTTTACTTTGTAAATATTTTGAAATGGGAGATATAACAAGAAGTAAATCTAATAAACCAATAGACATAAATAGGTTTTCTAATTTGGACCATTGACTGATTAAATTTCTTGCTATGAATTTAGATTTGAAGTCAAAATTTCCATTTGATATTTCTTTAAAACAATAAAGTGAGTACTCTCTGCGTTTTTCCTCACTTCTTAAAAATCCCTCATCGATAGTGAAGAAAAACATGTTTGCTCCACCTTGTGGCTCTATTTATTGCAAGCTGTTACGCATTTTTTTATTGCAATATGCTATCTTTTTTTCCTTCTCCCATACGGCCATTCTTTTATAAGACGAGCTTAGAGCCAGCAGATTATTCCACCAATCCAAGTAAGTTTTCTGCTTGGAGCAACGTTACTGTTGAATCAGCTACTACCAAGTTCAGCACGTGTCCCATACAGTGAGTGTAAATAAGATCTTCATTTTCCTTTTTGAACTGAGCTTGTAGACCGTTATAACAACCTTTCATATTGTTAGCTCCGTCAAATGAACAAGCAATAATATTTGATGTTGCAATGCCACACTTGGCTAATTCTGATTTTAAAAGCTCGTACAAAGCCAATCCAGATGAATCATCGACTATTGTTATTTCTAAAAGTCTTTCATATATCTTTCCTTGAAAGACATAGCGGACGTAAATCGCCAACTGGTCCATAACAACTACATCTTGAGTACTATCTACCATCACGCTGAATATTATGCTATCATGAAGGTCTTTCAAAATGATATCACACCCCATCGAACCAATTACTTTAAGTAGCTTGTTGATAAAGGTTTTTGACAAAAATGTCAACAAAGAGCCTCGTCCAGTCTGTCTTTTAGTTAACTTTCAAGTTGAGTTGATAGTTGTCGCTTGTGATGTGAAGTCGTGTGCTTGTTCTTCTCGTGTCTTTTTTTTAAATAAATTAATTTAACTTTTTAAGTTTTAAATGTTCTTTTAAGTTTTAATTTAAATTTCATTGTTACGATTTTGGCATTTTTGTTGTAATTATTTTGAGTGTTTGACACGTGTTTTTAATGTTTACTTTTTGCAAGTGGTGTGGGATTGTAATGGAAACTTTTACCATCCGGAATCTTAAGCTAAGTTTTAGTTTGATTTTTATATTCTTTTAAACATTATTTAAAATATATTATAGGATTTTAGTTTTTGTGTTTCTTTTAATTAACATTGGATAACGTAAAGTTTATTTTTAGGTTTTAACTAAATATCCCAAGTGTTACCATCACCTTGGGATACTTTTTTTTTTTCTAACATGCCCCCCCCGGAGAAAATCGAGCATGAATTAATTTTTGCCTTAAATTACAAAATAAAGCAAATAAATATAAAAAGTATGTTTAAATCTATATTAAATAGCGATAAATAATAAAATCAGCCAGAATGCATGGAAACATGCTAGATATGGCCATAAAATAGCAAAGTTGTTAATTCTGACTTCTGACAAAATGGGTATTGCTTTAGAAATTTCTTTCGGAAAAGGTCCTATTAGTTAAGGAGTGTCTTAGTTAATATATATTTATTAGTGTTTTTTTTCTCATGATATATATATATATATATATATATATATATATATATATATATATATATTAAAAAAAATATATAACTTAATAATATATATATATATATATAAATGCATATATATATATATAACTCTCCTGCATTATTTTACTTTATATATATATTCTTATTATCAATACATATATATATATATATATATATATATATATATATATATAAAAAAGAAAATATAAAAAGCAAAAATAAAAGCTGTTAAGTTTTAAAATTAATACATAGAATCATGCGTCTGGCAGCGTAGCTTTTATAAGTGTAATATTTACCCCAAAGGCACAAGGCTGGCAAGGGTAGTTTTTCCCACTTAAATTTTTCCCGAGAAAAACCTTGGGAAAAACCGGGTAAGAATCACGGGGAAGAAAACGAAAAATAAACAAAAAAACAAAAAACAAAAGGATGCCGTAAAAAAATAATTATTAATTTTAATTATCAGTTATTTTAAATATATATATATATATATATATATATATATATATATATATATATATATATATATATATATATATATATATATATATAATTACACTTTCTTCTAACTGCCTTCTCTTACTCGCAAATATATATATATATGCTTGCATATATATATATATATATATATATATCTTCTTCTTCTTCTTCTTCTTTTTCTTCTTCTTTTTCTTCTTCTTCTTCTTCTTTCTTCTTCTTTTTCTTCTTCTTCTTCTTCATCTACCTTCTTCCCAAGATTGGGGGTAGGTGCGTTACATGCATCGGAAAGAGAAAAAGCAGTAGAGGAGAATGTGACAAGTCGAAAGACCAGCCACTTACCTCCCCCTCTGTACCATTCAATTAGTATTGGCTTACTCAGAGTGATTAAATGAGAAAATGTTTTTGTTTTCCTTCGTGTCTATAAAGTGCAAAAAGAAAATTGCGAAATCGGCGTCCGGAGGGCAGAGATGGATGAAATTTTCAGGTCATATGTAATCGGGTAAGATGCATCTTTTTCTTAGATAATTTTTGTGTATACTCAAAAGAAATTTTTTTAAAAATTTTCGAAAATATTTTTTTTTGAAATTTGTTCCAAGAACAAATCAAAAACTAATGCATATACAAAGGAATTAATCTAAGTAAAAATTGTGCGTCTCCTCTGATAAATAGCTCCTGAAAATTTCATCCCTCGCACCGAATAAAATTATCTATTCATTTCAAATTAAAAAAAAAAATTGGAAAGTGGACAACGCTGAGCACAAACTCAAAATCGAAAAGAATACTTTCGCAGTACTTTTGTAGTTAATGAACCTATCTATGCATATTTCAAGTTTGAAGTCATTTCGGAAAAAATTCTGGAAGTTGATACGAAGAATGTCATAAACATGAAAATTGAAAATTGAAAATTCTGAAAGAATGACTACAGACACAGAAAACCACCGGAAATCAACGTTTTAGAGGGCAAAAAAAGCTACATTTTGGTGTTCATATAGTTAAAATCGACTGAAAATTCCGAATTTTATGTCCATTTTTAGGTGGGGCTGAAAATGGACCCGAAAATAGGCCCCAAATTGGTTCTTGCCCTTAAAACACGGTTTAAAGATCAGAGTGATAGGTCGAATTACAGCAGCAAGGACACTGCCGGTAAACGTCTGTTATGTATGGGCGAAGTTTTGAAGGATAAGTTGAAAAAAACATTGAAAAACATGCTTAGAGTAGTGGAGGATAAAAATCCCGTAGAAATGTTCTTGTCAATTGTTAAAATACCCAATGGAAAAGCAGAAAGTATTGCAAATGCTATTCATAAGGAGCTGACTGATCTTGATTTAAATTATGACAACATTATTACTTTTGAATTTGATGGTGCTTCTAATATAGCTGGAAAAGTTGGAGGTGTAAAAAAAGGCTTTCAGAAGAGGCAAACAAAGAAGTTCTCTATATACACTGTAAAACACATATATTGTCCCTGGCAGCAGCCTCCTGCAGGAATAAAAATCAGAAGGTCAAAATTTTTTTTTTATATTTTGAAAGACATTTACAAACTGTTTAGCAAGTCGCAAAAATATTTTTGCATGATATTCAATCATTAATCAATGATCAAATCCTCAAGATTCCAGAATGCTAAGTGAGATGGTTATCTCATTATAAGATAGTGAATGCTGTCTTCAGGGCTTAAAGTCAATTTTGATGGCTTGTGAAGCATATCCACAAAGAAGGGACATACATCACTTGCAGGGAGCATCTTGCTGGAAATCAGAAATAGAAAGTTTCCTTGTCACCTGTTATGTAATGAATGAACTCCCTTAGTGCACTCTCTCTTATCTTAGCAATGCTTTGCAAAGGAAGGACTTTAGTATGACTAAAGTCATCCCCTAATTACTAGAACAAAATTGCACCTGCAAAATATTGCAAATCAGTGTGGAGACGGCAATAGTGACTTACAAAAAAAAAACGTTCGGTGTGAAATAATGGAGTTTGCATCTGAAGTGCGCCTGATTGCTGATGAAGATAAGAAAAATGCATTTAAAAGGGGATGAAAATATACTGCAATAATCGAAGAAATTGAAGAAAGGTTCAACGACAAATCAGTGATATAATGATATTTGCTAGTCGCTTTTAGACGTTTCAGTCATCTTCAAGGCCTACCCGGACTTATAAGTTGAAAATTTTGTGACAGATTTCCAATGTTAATGCGGAAGGTGTACTAGCTGACCTGAAATTTTTAATTTTTATATCAATTCCATGCTCGAAAGCGAAATATTTTAAAAGCAGATGAAGCCCATTGTCGAAAATATTGGAAGGACGTGGAAGGATGTGCGAGTTACAAAAGCTCTGTGAAATCTTTCTTGTCATTCCTGTAACGATAGCCTCGGTTAAAAGATAGTTCAGTACTATGAACCGAATACTAAGTAAGACAAAAATAGAATGCTGCCAGAAACCTTAATGCATTGTATGATGATAAGCATCGAGGGGTCTGAGAATCAACTGAGGATTTTCTAGAAAAAACAGTAGACTTGTATGCGACGAAGAAAACTCGTCGTATACGATTCCTTTAAACTTATTCTTTAATACCCCTAACTTACTAAGTACTAACGTCGGGGATACGGCCTACGAGAGGAGTGTATATATATATATATATATATATATATATACTATATGCTATGCTATATATATATATATATATATATATATATATATATATACTGCTATATATACTACACTGCTACCAACTGCATATATATGCTATGCTGCTATATATATAATTTATTTTTACCAAAAGATCTATTTCCTTATTTGAAAAGGTCATATTACTCATATATATTTTAATTATAATATTCTCTCATAATAATGTTTCCGTACCCATATGTTATTTTATTTATCTAACTTCCCAATAAATTTCACAAATAGATTGCTATATTTTTGCAAGTAAAGATTTGGTTATATTTCGGATATTTACTATTTCAGTAAGACAGTATCTAATAAGACTAAGATTAGCTGACAAGAGACAAGAATATCATTATCCTTTATTTTTATATAAATTATGTTATACTTATGTGCGCCCTAATCTCTGTAAAGCCCCCCGGAGAAAATTGTCTGAAAGAAACACTGTAGTATCCCAAGTTGCATACCATCACCTTCGGATACTTTTAATTTTTTCTAACATTGGTTTAGATTTATCCTGTTAGTATATGATCCTTGTGTGTGTGTGTGTGTGTGTTATTGACTAAAGCATGATGTGTGTGTGTGTGTAAGGTGTGTGTGTGTGTGTGTGTGTGTGTGAATTAGTAAGCGTGTAAATATAAAACAATTAGAGCATGTGTGCGTTTTGTTTGTGCGAGCGGCTGATCGAATGACAGGTCGAAGTAGATGTGGGGGTGGGCGCAGGCGGGGGGTTTTCTATTGACTTTGCTAACGTTCGTGGCCTGCGTGCTAATCACGAATCTGTGGAATATCACCTTTCTCTAACTCTCAACCTAACATTTTGTTTGTCTGAGACCCAGCTGGCCAGGAATTCTTTTTCAAAAACTTAACATCTCCAACTATAACTTTTTTCTATAATTTCCGTCTAAATGGTGGTGTGTGCTATAAACATAAACACGCTGGCACATCTCGAGTCTTGAATGCCACAGGCTAGTGTTCTGTGGCTAAGAAATCTTTCTCCCTTTTCACTATCATTATCTTGTGTTTCTGCTACTGCTCCCTAATGTAACAGATTTTCACGTTCTTTTATATCTTACTACTCCTCATGAGACTGTTACTTCTTTCCATCCAAATGCTGAGATCCTGGGCTCCCTCACACTGATGCAGGCGGGGAGGGAGGCCAAAACATTCAGTATCCTCAATGATCTGGAACTGTTAATTAAGAACCTACATACTCCAGATCGTACTAACCAATTCTTGAATACGCTTGACTTATGTTTCACAACTACTCCCTTCTCGTTTTAAATACACCATTTTTCCTCTATTGGTAACTCTGATCACAATCTTGTAGCTCTTAATTGTAATACCTTTTCTCCCAGTAGCTTCTCTATGCCCTAAACGTATTTTCTGGCACTTTAATTAGGCTAAAGGCGTGAGTGAGTTGTTTGACTGATATTCTTGGAATGAATCCTGCTTTGACTCGGGGATACCTCGGTCTGCACTGAAAAAGGTGGGAATGTAATACCAATTCGATAAGTGGGTTCATTTTCCATCTTCAACATTAGATCTTTTTCTCCCCAAATCCATGGTTCGATGGAGCTTGTTCTAGCGCCATTCAGGAGAGAGACATTGCGTATCGGGCATGGAAAAACTCTCATTCTCCCTATACTCTTACTAAATTTTTCATTGTGCTCGGAATCGTTGCAGGATACTATTCGACAGGCTAGCGCACTTTCACTAAAAGAAAGTGCGACAACCTGCTTGGTTCTCCTACTGATAAAAATTTCTGGCCTCTTGCCAAAAACATCTCTAACAACTTTTGTAAATCTGCCTTTCCTCCCCTTATTCGCTCTGACAGTTCTGTTGCTAACTCTCCTTCTGAAAAGGCCAATCTCTTCGGCCTCCTTTTTTCATCTAATTCTACCCTGGACGATTCTGGCATCTCTCCTCCTACTCCTTCTCCTCTCAGGTTTCCCATGTCTTTACCTGTGATTACACATGATCGTGTGCATGGGATCTGAGATCTATGAACATCAGGAAGGCTAGTGGCCCAGATGGCATTCCTCCCCGTGTTTTGAGGGAGTGTGCTTCTGAGCTGGCGCCTGTCCTCGTTCAGCTCTACTCTCTATGTCTTAATACTAATACTTTTCCTCAGTGCTGGAAGCGCGCATATGTCCAACTGATCCCGAAAAAAGGTAGCCGCTCTGATCCTTCAAACTATCACCCTATAGCTCTCACTTGTATTCTATCTAAAATCTTTGAAACTCTTCTTAACTCTCATTTCCTGGATCATCTGGAGTCTCATTCCCTTCTTTCAGATCATCAGTATGGCTTTCGTCGTTTGAGGTCAACTGGTGACATACTTTCCTATCTAACTGATTTATGGTCTTCTGCCCTTAGGGACCATGGGGAGTCTTGCGTGGTGGCGCTTGACATATCCAAAGCTTTTGACCGGGTTTGGCACGCGTCACTGCTCTCTAAGCTCCCTTCCTTTGGGTTTCCTCCTTCTCTTTGCTTACTCTTGTCTAGTTTTCTCTCCGATCGCTCTATATCAGCACTCGTTGATGGAGCGACCTCTTCCTCCTTTCCTGTTAATTGTGGTGTTCCGCAAGGTTCCGTTCTATCTCCAACTTTATTCCTACTTTTCATCAACGATCTCCTCAGCTGTACTTCCAACTCTGTTCACTCTTATGCCGATGACTCAACTCTCCACTTTTCTACTCACTTCAAATCAGAACCTTTTTCTAGAGTTGCCTCGACTTCAACTTTCCGATTCTATTCTTGCCGATCTGGATGGGAT
This sequence comes from Trachelipus rathkii, assembly GCA_015478945.1. Lineage (NCBI taxonomy): Eukaryota > Metazoa > Arthropoda > Malacostraca > Isopoda > Trachelipodidae > Trachelipus > Trachelipus rathkii. The sequence continues at coordinate 8,593 of JABUQX010144053.1, forward strand.
TTCCCGGTGGGATTCACCGCAACCTTGTAAATTCAACTCTTTAAAAACTCAACTTCTCTACATCTCCCTCTCAAAAAACACCTCCAACTTTCTTATTTCATTTCTATGGCTATAACGTCTCGTCTGTTAACAGCACATTTACACACTTGGTCTTAACATAAATAATAAATTGTCTTGGAAACCTCGCATTATCGCAATGATTGCTAAAGTGGCCTCAAAGAAACTGGAGATTCTGTTCAGGTTGCCGCAAATTATTCCTTCTGAACAGCTGCTCAGTTATATAAGGGTCTTATTCGCCCTTGTATGGAGTACTGTTTTCACATTTGGGGGGGTTCCGGCTTCACCTTTCTATTGGATAAGGTTGAGTCTAAGGCTAAAGAGTCTAATAAACTGTCCCCTGCTTTCAAACTCTCTTGACCATCTATCTGCTACGTGACGTTGGCGCACTATCTCTTTCTATAGGTACTACAACGGTAGATGCTCAGGAGAGTTGGCCTCGCATTCCATCTCCATTGCGTCGCCCTCGCAATACAAGGGGGGCCATGCTCTCATGAATCTTGCGTGGTATTGAGAACCCCAGACTTGCGTTGTGGTGTCTCTTTCTTTCCAGCTACTTCTGTCCTGTAGAACTCATTGCCTTCTTCTGATTTTCCAACTGTATTTAATCTTCTCTTAACCCACGTCTACGCTCACCTGAGAGATTTGCCTTAGGCTGGAGATTGGGTGGGGTTTTCCTTGTTTTTATTTTCCCCCCTCTTTGAAAGGGCTCGGCCCGTGAGTGATTTTTGGCTTTGAAAAGCTGCATTCGCTGCGAGTTGATGATAACGCGTGTCTTCGTGAATTTCAACACTGCACTAACTAACAACCCTACTACGAGACTGAGCGAGTGAGCGTTGCGACAAAGAAGTTAGTTAGGCTACCATAAACAAAAACCAACTGGCAACTGCTTAATATTGATTGTGAACACGTAAGATTACTGGGAAATAAATAATCAAATTACTCTGATGTAACTAATTATAAAATAGTTTATCCATTTTTGGGGGGCCTATCCGGGGCCCCATTGGGCCGGCCCTCGGCAATCGCCGACCAGTCCGGGCCTGACAGTATATATATATATATATATATATATATATATATGCTGCTGCTTATAACTATATATATACCTTAACGCATATATATAAATTATATATATATATATATATATATTTATATTCCCAACTCTGATTTTAATTATTTCTATACTATATTTATACTATGCTCACAGTATATATATGCAATGCTTGAAGTAAAAAGTATCGATACATCGAAGTATCGAGAAAGACATATCATTGACTTTTTCAATACATTGAAAATATAAATATCGATATCGATACTTTTGAGAATCTCTAGAGCCTAGGCCACTATACCACATTTAAAACTACAGAAATTTTCATCACGTTGTTTCACCTCGAAGTTCTTTCATCGTCTTTTCAATTTGTTTGTATTGTTGATAACTGATAGTAATAGTGTGCGTAGAAGTTGTTATTGCAATTTTTTGTTTGATCTGTAAAATCATTAATAATATCAATGTAAGTACGAGGCAATTAAATAATTATAATCTAATTAGATTTTACTTATTTTAGTAAACGATAAGGTGTGAATAGGTTTGTGAATGAGCATTCATTGCTAGGCTAGGCAAAGTTGTGAACTATTTGGAAAAGAACTTTTTTTTTTAAAGGATATTTATCAGCCATTTTTATGATGATTTTTAGAATTTCTCTGAGCTTCCGTTAAAAAAAGTATTTTTGGTGTGCAAGCAAGGCTTGTGTTGTCTATCCAAGCCTATTGAAACAAATTGGTAAAGGAAGCAAGTTAGGCTAGGCCTAAGCCATGTTAGGTTAGATCAATTTAATGAAGCTTATGGTATTTGTGCAGGATTTGGTTGTGTTTGGACGAATTTGGTTCCCCAGCAGGGTGCCATATATATATATATATATATATATATATATATATATATATATATATATATATATATATATATATATATATATATATATATAGGTAATACTGTAGACAGCGACCAACACATTTTGAGACCGAAAATTTTCTAAGTTCAGAAAAGTTAAAGGCGTTTTTGATTTGGCAAGAATTCTTCTAAACGGAAGAAGTTCTTCACTTTCTCATTTGATTTGTCAATATTCTTTCAAACGGAAGTAAATTTCCTAGCGAAATCAGGAATTTTTCTTCCATCCACAAGGTTGCTCTTTTTCGGTCTTCACGTTCTTTACTTTTCTTGACTTGAGTTTGTGACGTCACATGAAATCGTAAAAAAATGTTTTTTTAATGTTTTCAAGTTTTAGAACCACTATTTTATCTTCGAAATATATTAATTATGTTATTTTCCAAAGAACTGGTGAAATATAATTATAAAAAATTACAAAATTGAGAAATTTTATTTTATCATTGTTGTGACGTCTCTCAAGTGATTATTTTTTCAAATATGTTTTTTTTTAAATATATATATATATATATATATATATATATATATATATATATATATATATATATATATAATATATATATGATATATATATATATATATATATATATATATATATATAAGTAAACTATAACACTAAAAAATCCTAATTAATAGCCTTTATAGGCTTAGGTCTGTGCTGTAAAAAATGTAAAGCAAATCTCAAAACTGAAGAATGTTCATTTGATTTTCATAGAAATGAACTCAAGAACGTCCTTCGATTTGGAAGAAAAACTTGCCAAATCTAAAACGCCTTTAGTTAAGGTTTTTAAGAAAATTCTTTAGTGGCAAGTTTCTGGAATTATGTCAGAGCTTGCCACTCGTAATTTCTTAAAAAACCTAACTTAACTTTTCTGAACTTAGAAATTTTTATGAAGTCAGAAAATTTTTGGTCTCAAAATGTGTGGGTCGCTGTCTACAGTATTACTATATATATATATATATATATATATATATATATATATATATATATATATATATATATATATATATATATATATATATATATGATATATATATAATATATATATATATATATATATATATATATATTTTTGTGTTGTAGAATTGTCGGGAATGTGAAAGTGAATGCAGATTTCAAGGGAGTAAAAGCAAGTGTAATTGTTTTACGGTAGTGACTTACAAAAGTTCTAACAATGGAAGAAAATCAGTTTCAATAACACGAGATCGTATAAAGATTATTTACTAAGATAGTGCCCCACAAAATAAAGGCAAAAAAAAAAACTTTGTTGCATGAACACTCACCGTCCTTTTCCACTCCAATGACCTTCGTCTGGCTTAAGTGCTTAAACTATTCTTATTTCTAATTTTATTCGTGCTTCATTCGCATGCAAGGTATAACATCAAGCTAAGGTGACCAAGGACAATCAGAAAACAGTTCTTCAAAGAATATAAAAGGTTCCAGCTCCAACATTCAGACAGTAACATGAAAAAAAATATATATTCAAGGATTAATGCCACACAATCAAATGTTTTAGAGATATCATAAATCAGTAAAAGCAAAGCCAAGTGATTACCTTAATAAAGAAATGTCTTTGATTTAACCTTGCAAAATTGTGCCAATAGACAAGAAAGACAGGTAAAGAAGTGTTGTTTTTTTAAGTTTAATTAATTATTTCTCATTATACAAGGCATTACAAGTAATAAATATATTCAAATAAGATTACATTCATGTTTTATTAATAGATGTGCAACACATCAGAACCCCAATATATATATATATATTTTTATATATATATATATTAACTCCCTTCTCCCCTTTAATTGTTTTGCTTGGCCAGCAAAACAGAATATTAAATTTCTTTAATACCGTTGACTCCGAACTCCTTTTTGAAATAGTTTGTATTGGAAATTTCGAGGTACTGATATCGCTATCAGAAATCGGTAAATTTTATACAAAATATAATTATTTATATTGGAAATTTTGAGGTACTGATATCGCTATCAGAAATTAGATAATTATATACATAAACACTCTTAAACCTAAAAAAATTTGATCTATAATCACAACATATAAGATTTATTCCTCTCAGAATAAGTAAATAATGTTTACAAATGTTTAATAGTTTATGAATCAACACCCGAGTAAAAAAAATATAAAGTAAGTTTAATTTTAAGGTTTAATAGACTTAGAGTAGTTTTATCACTGTTCTTATTTCACTCACACTTTAATATTGTTTAGAAGTTTACTTTTAGAGTATCAATTAAGGCGCTAACAGTCAATTCACTTAATTAATAAAGTTTAGCACAAACTTCTTAAGTTAAAATAAATATTTGTATTCAAAAACAAAGTTACAATTTTTGACATTGTTTTTATATCTCTTTACTTCTTTTACTTAAATACGACAAGATATTTGTATTTATTTATACTTAATTAAGACAAGACAAGATAATTGTATTTATTTTACTTAAACAAGACAAAATGATTATATTTATTACTCTCAAATACCTTGGGCATGATTAAGGGTTGTGGCTAAAGTGATGAAGACAGTTGTGAGAGCGTTTCTAAAGCCAAAGGTGTAATAACAAAAAAAGAAAAGCCCTGTGCCAAAAATTAAAAGAAAAGCACTTGTTCAGGCAAGGATCCAATGTTCTGATCCTGAAGCAAAAAGGGTTCACAAGAAGGGTCCTGTACCCTGTTCCTTTAAAAAAAATATATATATACATGTAAAAAAATTTACTTAGCAAAGAAGAGTATATGACATAAGGTCAGGAACAAAAAAAAAAAGAATTACGCATCAGTTTACCTCAAGAGAATACAATTGAGGAATAAAGATGATCGTAGATTTCTCACGTATCTAAATCCGACTATCTTGAGGAAAGAAAGCTTGCTTACAAGACATCTATTCTAAAAACAACAAAGATAACACTTACGTAAATTGTATCCGATGAAATTCATAGGACTTATTAATGATCAATATTGATCACTTCAAAAAAAACATTTCTCCTACTGACCTTAAAGGCAACTTAAAAATATGTGACTTGTAGTAAATAGTAAGAACCAACATTCACCAAAAGACTGAGAAAATTGTAGACAGCTTATAAACTACAACTGAAAAAAATATTGTATCCTTATACTTTTTGTAGAAGTGAAACTCTACATTTTCCTCCCCACCCGTCGAACTTTGACGGAAAAACGGGGGAGAGCTGGTAAAACAATAGAGGAGAAAGAAAGAAAAAAAAGAAAAGTGTAATATGTGTAAAAAATTATTTTTTAAGGCCCATTCTGCTCATATCCCTGAGTGAGATTCTCAAGTATATGCCTAAATTCTTTTCCATCTATATGGTCATTTTTTGTATGCAACACCCCCAAAGCATAAGTGACAAATCGATTATAAGAACCCTGTATCAGGTCTGCTTCCTGAAACGTCATGCGTTGTAAGGATTTGGCTAGTGATATTCGTGGTGTCACCTTACTATCAGGAGTATAAAAGGATGACGGAGTTGGGCGTTTAAATGAATATTCAGAAGGAATTGGATCAAAGGGAGACACTTCAGGTGTTTCTCCTTGGATCGCACGTGACTGCTCAAAGGAAGGTCGGAGGTTCTTGGGAGCGGTTTGGTTCTGATCCGAGCAAGAAAAACTCGAATGAACCTCCGGCCTATGCCTTGCCTCAGATGACCTCACAGGTCGCAAGTATGTCCGTTCATTTGACGACGTTCCGGCTGAACTTGGACCTGCAAGGGACGTTGTGGTGTTAAGGGTTGTGTCGTCATCTTTTACAAGACCCTGACGAAGACGAAATTGTGAAGCCACTGTCATTTGAAAAGGTGCGTCTGGTGGTAGTTTAGTGTTCATATCCAATGTGTCAAAATCTTTTAACATTTCCCAAAATGCTTTAACAAATTCTTTATTCGGGTGTATCCCATCTTTATTGTAGCCATCAGCCCCCAATGAATATACTTCATTCTTGGGATTTACTAAAAGCTGATATTGACTATATAGATCTCGACGAACCAGTCTTAAAGCATCGGTCATCGACAAAGTGCGTTTACCCTTCCATTGCAAAGCGGAAGTATGGAGTCTAAGTAATTCATTATGAACAAGGATAGTATCCCTATTCAGAACCTTAGGATCAGAGTGTTTGAAGCTATTATACCATTCCTGAACTTCCTCCGGTGCGTGTGCAATATACCTATGAAAATTATAATAGGGCAGGTCAGGTAATGCAGGCAAGACAAGAAAAACTTTCATCTTAGGATTAACTTTGTACGCCATTTGATAAATGCCTTCCATAATAGGGACAACCTCCTCAGCTCGAAAAGTTACATCTGGAAGGGTTATTTTGTATTCCTTGTATCTACCTTTAGATTTGACTGGCAGATAAATCATCTGGCGATATGCCATACGGAAAACAGAAAACACCACAAGATGAGTCGTATCTGGTGTAATATGAATATTTACACATCTAGGAATGTCCTCGAACTTGTAATACATTGCCCTTTTAAATTGAAATGTGTGTTTCTTTGGGTTAGAATATCTTTGTTCATACCCCGACTCCAGGTATGAAATCATAGAGTGTCCAACAAAGAGTATCTGAAATGTATAATATTCAAAATTAGATTCTCATAATGACATACTATAAGATTTATAAATGATTAAATGATAAAAAAATGTTTCTTTAGAATCCCCCCCCCCTTTTAAGTTAGCAGGTTTAATAAGGGTAGTATAGATTACATTCATTTTTTTTTTTTTTTTAAAAAAAACAAAAAAAATATTTGAGCATTTATTGACAAAAAAAATTTTTTTAGTAATATATTTGTAGATTCAATTGATGTTATGCCCATATCGCTTTATATTTCTTTACCTCTTCCTTTTCAGGTATGCAGTAACCATCTTCCCCATCCAATGCGGTCCAAAAGAGATGATCCATCCTCCCAGAACATCACACGACGAATTGAAAAGATGATCCCCGATTTCTTCAGTGTCCTCTTCCAGACGATCCATTCCACCAAAACATCACGATGAAATGAAAAGATGAACATCACATTCCGTGGTTAATTTCAGTTTTTCAGGTTAAAATTTCTCCATCAAATAAGAATGATTTTTATTCATATTTTACTTTACAAAAAAATAAAACAACAAAAAAAAATTTATTTATTAAACAAAAGTACAATTATTACAAAACCCAATTTAAACACAAAAACACTTACATGATATACAGATTTTTAGTATTTAATCTATGCCTCTTCTTCAGGTCCTTCTTCTTCCAAGTGTTCTTCCGTAACGGTATGCCTTCTCCGTCTTCTCTCCAAGACACGGGGTTGTACCCAGGGTTGTGTATTTTCTTCTAGAGAAGATCTTTGGCGTGTACGAGAGGCTATAGACCCTGTGAACCCTGATTCATCTAGTCTTTCCTCCTCGCACACCCTTGTAGATAAGGTTGGTGCCCATCGCACTGTTTTTCTTTTTCCAAAAGTAGTTTGAGTAGAGGGTGGTGTTTTAATTGGAGACTTGTCCAATTCTAGGAATTCTTTAATTATTGAGGCGGTGTGTCCCGATGGGATCTCTGGGATCTCTAATTGAGTAGATGTGGTATCTGATAATGTGGAAAGTTCCAATTTAGGTATATCTATTGTAGGTGTGGATGTTTTTCCTAAAGATTCCAAAGGAGCAATGTCGTCGTAAAGACTCTGTGCTTGTGGAGAGCCCGTAAAACTGGCTCTAGACGATAAATCCTCCATGGACAACCTTCTAACCTGTCTTTGAGGCACTGCCAACTGTTCTCTATCTTGAGTTATATTAATAGGAGTATAAGAAATGTAAGTCGGAGTTTCCATTGTATCAGGAGAAATATGCAATCTAGGTGAGTTATTGATTAAAAGTGGTATCACCGACATCTGTTCCGGTGTTAAAAACAAATTCCCCAAATGATATGATGAGATATCACTCAACTGGTCATTCTCTATCAAATACTCCTTATCGTATGGAGATGTTGATCGCACATCATCTGGATCCGGGATCGGATTTAAGGAATTCGCCCACAGGATACTTTGATTCAGGTGATATATGACATTAGAGAAATCCGGAGGTGGAACATCCGGAAATCCCAGAAACTCTTCCTCATCGTCTGAATCCGTTTCAAAATTTGGCAATTCAGCAGGTGTTGTTTCACTCCGCTCTTCCTCAATCTCCTCCAAAGGTTCTTGCACTGGAGCTAAGGGTCGTGTTAACAATTCGATGAAAATTGGCGTTCGTTCTAAATATTTTGGAGGTGAATTCCACCGTTTTATTTGTCGGTGATGAACTCTATATTGTCGTCCGGTGTCTGGGGCCTCGACAATATAAGTTACATCATTCGAGTTTACTTTAATTATTGTCAATGGTCCCTGGTACCTTTCTTTAAATTTGTTCAAGGTGAGGTCTCCTGGCAATTGAACCTTAAGAGCCACCAATTGGCCGAGTGAGTAAGAATGGTACTTTTCATGTCCTTCATCCCAATACTGGGTAAACTTTGTCCATGGCAGTCTAGGATGGACTCCATGAGCTTCTCTAAACAATATTTCTGTAGGTGTTTTTCCCGTTTCTGCATGTTTCAGATGATTATATTTTAAAATTACTTGTGGTAATATGATATCCCACTGACCGGGATCAGTGAGAGAAACTCTTAAATACTGTATTAAAGTTCTGTTCATTCTTTCCACTATACCATTCGATGAAGGGTTGTAAGGAGTTGTGTAAATATGATAAATACCTAAGGAAAGGAGCAAATTTTCAAAAAGAGGTCCCCTAAACTCCCTAGCATTATCCGACATAAGTCTTGATGGAATCACTGGTAAGTACGGTATGATATTTTCTAAAGCCGTTGCAACGGTAGCAGTATGCTTAGTTTTTATTGGCACAGCAGCCACCCATTTACTAAAATGGTCTATGAAAACCAACGCATAGTTATTTCCTTTGTTGGATTTAGGCAATTGTAAAAGATCAACTGCTGTGAGTTCAAATGGATGATAAGTATTAATCTTTATTTTAGGTGGCGCCCAAATGACGTTAGAAATTTTAGCCAATTGACAAGTGTGACAGGATCTAGTGACATCCTGACAGATCATTCTCAACTTGGGATGCCATATTATATTTTCTATAAGAGCATATAATTTATTCTGCCCTATATGAACAAATTCAAAATGATTTATTATAGCTACCTGTACGGCAAAACTGAACGAAACCACGTAATGATAGTGATTATTGCGATTACTGTGGATTATGTGGTCATCCTGAACAAACAAAAATTTTCTTGAACGGCTGAATAATTTTAAGGGTCCCCTGAAAGGTTGATTGTTTTGCAAAGCTCTCCTTAACCTTCTCAATAAAGGATCAACTTGTTGACATTCAGTTATCTGAGACATAATGACTTCCACTGAATCCTGTGAATTCAACACCAAAGAAAAATTATGTAAAGTTATAGTTGTGTTAGGCAACTTGTCCAGAGTCATCTCCTCCCCACCAGAGTTCTTTAATTCATAAAGGAGATGAAGGTTTAATTCCGATAAATCCTCTTCTATCAAAATATCTGGCTCTAAATTATAATGAATTACTGGAGGACTCTTAGTATCAAGTTGTAATTGTGGATATGCGATTATTGCTGTAGTAACTGATGTTGGTAACTCCTCTGAGTTCACAGGTTTTAAAAGATTAAAGTGTATCCCTCCTCTGCAAAACAAGTAACAAGTTTCCTTTTCTGAATCAGAGGTTGATGTCCCAAATTGAAGAGGGTGTTCTTTAGAACTATACACCAACACTTTTACTTTGTACATCGTTGCAAAGGCTTGAATACTATGTGTGAATGGAAGTTGGCCTGGATATTTTGACAATTTTAATTGTTGGAGGGTTTGTTTTTCACCTTTGCCAGTTGGCAAATGATAATCTTTTCGATGATCTATTAATTCTTCTATTATGTTTACACGTAGTGCTATATGTTGACTTACATTATTATATAAATACTGCGAAAAACATTGAAAAAGGGAATCCCCTCCTCCAGGCATAGAATGTTCTATAAATCCATCTGGGATTTCTGGGATATAACTCTTATCGATTGTTTCAGATTTAATTTCATAAGGATTACGAGACAAAAAGTCTGCTACTATATTTTGTTTGCCTGGTAAATAGTGAAGCTCATAATCGAGGTCGTTTAATTCCTCCAGAGTTCGGGCAACTCGATGGTTTACAAGTGGCATGTTTTGCAAGAATAGGATAGGTTTGTGATCTGTGTATATTCTGACTTTAATCTTATATAAGAACGGTTTTAATGACCTGACGGCCCAACGAATGGCAGCAACCTCCCTCTCAGTAGTGCTATACCCCCTTTGAGCCTTTGAAAATACTGTTGAGATGTATGCTATAGGTTTTTCTTCATTATCCTGAACCTGGCTAAGACAGGCTCCTGCACCTATCCCCGATGCATCTGTATAAAGTAATAAGGGTTGTGCTTTTTCTGTACGATCCGGATAAGTTAATAAGGGTGGTTTAGTTAAGAGTTGTTTTAATTTGTCAAAAGCTTGTTGACATTCGTCCGTCCACGGAATGGTTGATTTACATTTTAATAGGTCAAACAGGGGTTTTGCAATCACTGAACAGTTCGGTATATGCCGGCGATAAAAATTAACCAGTCCCATAAACTGTCGAACTTTTCTAACTGTAGTTGGTGCTTTGAAGTCCTGAATTCCTTTGAGATTCTTTTCCAAGGGAATCATACCCTTACTCGAAATTACGTGTCCCAGGAAGCTTACTTCTCGTCTTAGTAAATTCGTTTTTGAAGGTTTCAATTTGAAGCCGTTAACCATGAATGCTGTAAGCACCTCTTCTAATACTGCCAAATGTTCTGCAAAAGTTTTAGTGATGATAAGCACATCGTCCAGATAAACCCTGACTTCTTCCCATGAAAGGTGACTCAGTATCAAGTGCATGGCTCTCTGGAACGTGGCGGGTCCATTTTTTACGCCAAAAGGCATTCTAAGAAATTCCCAATGGGATAATGGGGTTGAGAAAGCAGTCTTCTCGATGCTGTCTTCCGCCATTTCAACCTGATAGTACCCCTTTATAAGATCGATAGTCGTGAAGTATTGCTTGCCTTGAAGGCTAAAAAGGGTATCTGTCAGATTAGGAATGGGAAAGGAATCTCCCTTTGTGACAGAATTTAGTTTTCGATAATCTATACATAGCCGCATAGCCCCATCGGGTTTTCTGATGGGTACTACCGGTGCTGAATATGAAGAAAAAGATTGCCTGATGATGCCTTCAGCTTCGAGTTTTCTGCACACTTCCTCCACTTCATATAAAATAGGACCTTGAAGTCTTCGAACAGGTTCGCATATAGGATTATCTATGTAAGTTTCAATTGAGTGTTTAAGAACAGAGGTACACCCCACATCTGTATCTCCGAGGCTTAAAGCAGTTGGATATTTCAGTAAGAGTTGTATTAATTGATCTTTTTGCTCCCGAGTCAGATCTGTTGAATCAAGTTGAAAAGCCTCTTCGAGATTAGCAGATGTCCATTCCTGGTATGTGCTTTGAGGTTTTTGGGTGAGTTCGACCATGTTTACGGGCACTGATTTTATCGGATGGATAGGATGGATAGAAAGAGTTGAAAATGACCCTAGTGGGTAGCCTGATTTCAGCTTAATTATATTACTAGAGAGATTGTAACAAGGTAGCACTACTGGAGTGTCAAATGTATAAGATATGACCGCATGGTCCATCACAAAGTGATTTTTATCATTAGGAGTGAATAACAAAAGTGTTTTACTAGTTAAGTCTTTATTTCTTAATATTTCTTCTGGCTTTATAGCTACGGTAATTCCTTTATTAGATGGAATTAGTACATCGTGATCTAATTTCGCAGCATGTTCCTGCCCTGCTGCAGTTCTGATATCTTTAGCAATTATTGTCAGGACATTGTCATGTCTAGTTATTAATTCTTTATTGGCCAAGTCTGGCAAAATATTTTCTGCTTGTAAAAGATCATAACCAATTACTACTCCATAACATACAACCTCATCTGGAACTATCACAAAGTCCCTAAATTGTGTTCTATAATTGTTCGAAAGATGTAATGATAGTGTGACAGCCCCCAAAACTTCAAAAATGACATCACCGATGCCACGAATACTGACATATTCAGTAGGCTGCATAGGATATTTATTAGGATCTAAAAGTTTATAAGTTCTATGTGTTATGATACTAACTGAAGCTCCAGTATCTACAAGAGCATCTATTAGCTGTGTTTGTTGGGAGTCATCTATTATAACCCCTATAACTAGAGTAGCAGGTGAAGATGTGGATAAGTTTTTTAGATAAAGGCAAGGGCCTTTCTTAGGCGTGGTTAATGTAGACTCCTGCTGGAGTAAATTAGTAAGTGAATAATTATCAAGATTGACTGATCCCGAAAGGGGAATTAAATCATGGTTGATTAATAAATTTTCTTTTTCTTGAGAATCAATCTCCTCAATTTCAGTCTCCGAAGACGGTTTAACAAGATCGAATATTTCCAGTGGACATTCAGCAACCTCAACCTGTAATAATTCCTCTATAGGTTCCACTGTTAAATTTTCAATTTCGTCAAACATAGATGGTTGAGGTGGTGGCAAATGTGACCCGGTGTTTGTCTTTCGACGCTTTTTATGACGCTGCTGTTTAGGTTGTTCTTCTCGCTCTGTGGGTGGGTCATCTCCCACAGAGTGAATTAGTTTTTTGAACTTTTAGGGGATCTCTGTGGACAATTCATGCCCAAGTGGCTTCCTTGACAATAAGGACATCGCAAAGTAGAGTCACATTTAACTTGTTTTTCTGTCATTAGTGGGCAGTCTGGCACTATATGTCCATGTTCTTTACATCGTATGCATTGATTCTTTTCAGCATAGCATTCTTCATAGACATGCCCCCTCTTACCGCAAAATTGGCAATAAGGCCTCGATGGACAATCTTTAACATGGTGTCCTGGTGTCTTACAATACTTACAAGAAAGGTTATTTCCGGCCCACCATGGTTGTTGTGTTGATGAAGAAGAAGTAGGTTGTTGGGAATGTTGTGATGTTGGTTGTTGAGAGGGTTGATTTTGTTGTTGTTGTTGACGATTATTTTGTTGTGGTGATATACGCCCTTTCTTAGGGGAATTTTGACCTTTATTAGATGGATAGAAAGTCCTATTTTGGCGAGGTGAATTTGGAGGAACACTACCTTTGGGGTTATTCACATTCGATGGAGGGAATGGAGGTTTGGCAACCACCTGTGCAAAGGTTGGTACAACATATTGTTGTTGAGACACTTGTTGCACAGGCGGTTCATAGCCCGGATAAGTTAAATATCCCCGGGGTACGATATTTTGTTGTTGATTGTAATATTCGTGTGTTTGTATAGGTAAGGGTGGTAATGAATTTGGATGTGTTTGTAGATTAGAAATATCAATCACCTCAGGTGAATATGGTTCTGGAATAATCTCTTGGGATGGTACTTGGGGAATCGCCGATGCTGACATATGTCCGTTGGTTTTGTAACTATTATAATGTTGCGAGATTATTTTGACTAATGCTTCCCAACTCATGGGAACTCCTGCCAAAGCAATCTCACATACAGTAATGGATGCTTGTATAAGTTGTTGTACTTGTAATGGCGTACTATTTATTAGTTTTTCACGTACCATTTTCATATTTTTCACATCTGAACCCGGGAATCCCATCTCGGCTAAACCCTGCAACCTAAGAGCATACAAGGGTATCGTTTCATGGGAAAGAATTTTCGCTTCATTAAAGTTATTAAGATGGGTTTTAACCTTCTTCCGTAAATAGTCAGTAAACCATTCAACTAGTTGCGTTTTTATAACAGTATACCCTGCATTGTTCTTCATTAATAACTCGTATACATCTTTCATATCCCCCTCCAGGTATGAACCCAGATGTGTTCTCCAACCTTCCGATGTTGATCGTGGATATGTTATTCTCGCATATTCTTCAAAACGCTGTAAGAACTGGGGAAAAGGCTCCCCATTTTCCAATGAGTATTTCCCTATAGGGATCATTCTTGTTGACTGATGGGGTATAAATCCCTCCAGTAACAAGACTACTTTAGAAAGAGCCATTATCATTTGTTGGTTTTGCAAATAAATTGCCTTTAACCAATCTCCATCTGTTACATCAAATTGTGTTTGATTTACCTGATTTACCAATGAGGATGCCTCATTCTCATTTGATTTAAAGGGGACAGATTGACTCTCCTGTGAGCCCTGTTGCAGTGCTGACATTTGTGGGAAATTCCATTGCGGGGATGGTAACCTCGCCATTCTTTCCATCAACCTTTGTCCTTCTGCCATTTGTTGAGTCAGCTGCTGTTTGGTGATTTCACCACCTAAAGGGTTGTTTCTTGTAGACGGTGTAACCGTAGAATTAGTTGTTGCAAGGGTGGTGTTAGGTTTCGGTTTTACCGAACTCTGTTGTAAGTTCTTTTGTTCTGGTTCTGCCGCTAATATCTGCTTTATTTCATCCGAATTCCCCCCCCCATTCAAATTCAATCCTACCACACCAACCTCTCCCAACTCACCAACCTCCCCACTCTCACTCACAACCACATTTTCCGCCATGATTCTTTGTGTTGTGTTATGTATGTGAGAATGTAAGAGAACTGGAATGTATACTAGACAGTAAAGGAGACACACGATAATGACAGGATGAACCGACGATGAAGGAATCAGAAATTTTACGCAACAACACACGGAGCTAGAACCGGATAATACTTCGAAAAAGATAGAAAACCGAGAAAGTCAAAGAAAAAGTAAGGAAAAGGTAGCAAGGTAGTCAAAGCAACTACGCTCTGCTACCAATTTTGTGTTGTAGAATTGTCGGGGAATGTGAATGTGAATGCAGATTTCAAGGGAGTAAAAGCAAGTGTAATTGTTTTACGGTAGTGACTTACAAAAGTTCTAACAATGGAAGAAAATCAGTTTCAATAACACGAGATCGTATAAAGATTATTTACTAAGATAGTGCCCCACAAAATAAAGGCAAAAAAAAACTTTGTTGCATGAACACTCACCGTCCTTTTCCACTCCAATGACCTTCGTCTGGCTTAAGTGCTTAAACTATTCTTATTTCTAATTTTATTCGTGCTTCATTCGCATGCAAGGTATAACATCAAGCTAAGGTGACCAAGGACAATCAGAAAACAGTTCTTCAAAGAATATAAAAGGTTCCAGCTCCAACATTCAGACAGTAACATGAAAAAAAAATATATATTCAAGGATTAATGCCACACAATCAAATGTTTTAGAGATATCATAAATCAGTAAAAGCAAAGCCAAGTGATTACCTTAATAAAGAAATGTCTTTGATTTAACCTTGCAAAATTGTGCCAATAGACAAGAAAGACAGGTAAAGAAGTGTTGTTTTTTTTTAAGTTTAATTAATTATTTCTCATTATACAAGGCATTACAAGTAATAAATATATTCAAATAAGATTACATTCATGTTTTATTAATAGATGTGCAACACATCAGAACCCCAATATATATATATATATATTTTTATATATATATATATTAACTCCCTTCTCCCCTTTAATTGTTTTGCTTGGCCAGCAAAACAGAGTATTAAATTTCTTTAAAGCCGTTGACTCCGAACTCCTTTTTGAAATAGTTTGTATTGGAAATTTCGAGGTACTGATATCGCTATCAGAAATCGGTAAATTTTATACAAAATATAATTATTTATATTGGAAATTTTGAGGTACTGATATCGCTATCAGAAATTAGATAATTATATACATAAACACTCTTAAACCTAAAAAAATTTGATCTATAATCACAACATATAAGATTTATTCCTTTCAGAATAAGTAAATAATGTTTACAAATGTTTAATAGTTTATGAATCAACACCCGAGTAAAAAAATATAAAGTAAGTTTAATTTTAAGTTTTAATAGACTTAGAGTAGTTTTATCACTGTTCTTATTTCACTCACACTTTAATATTGTTTTAGAAGTTTACTTTTAGAGTATCAATTAAGGCGCTAACAGTCAATTCACTTAATTAATAAAGTTTAGCACAAACTTCTTAAGTTAAAATAAATATTTGTATTCAAAAACAAAGTTACAATTTTTGACATTGTTTTTATATCTCTTTACTTCTTTTACTTAAATACGACAAGATATTTGTATTTATTTATACTTAATTAAGACAAGACAAGATAATTGTATTTATTTTACTTAAACAAGACAAAATGATTATATTTATTACTCTCAAATACCTTGGGCATGATTAAGGGTTGTGGCTAAAGTGATGAAGACAGTTGTGAGAGCGTTTCTAAAGCCAAAGGTGTAATAACAAAAAAAGAAAAGCCCTGTGCCAAAATTAAAAGAAAAGCACTTGTTCAGGCAAGGATCCAATGTTCTGATCCTGAAGCAAAAAGGGTTCACAAGAAGGGTCCTGTACCCTGTTCCTTTAAAAAAATATATATATACATGTAAAAAAATTACTTAGCAAAGAAGAGTGTATGACATAAGGTCAGGAACAAAAAAGAATTACGCATCAGTTTACCTCAAGAGAATACAATTGAGGAATAAAGATGATCGTAGATTTCTCACGTATCTAAATCCGACTATCTTGAGGAAAGAAAGCTTGCTTACAAGACATCTATTCTAAAAACAACAAAGATAACACTTACGTAAATTGTATCCGATGAAATTCATAGGACTTATTAATGATCAATATTGATCACTTCAAAAAAAACATTTCTCCTACTGACCTTAAAGGCAACTTAAAAATATGTGACTTGTAGTAAATAGTAAGAACCAACATTCACCAAAAGACTGAGAAAATTGTAGACAGCTTATAAACTACAACTGAAAAAAAATATTGTATCCTTATACTTTGTAGAAGTGAAACTCTACATTTTCCTCCCCACCCGTCGAACTTTGACGGAAAAACGGGGGAGAGCTGGTAAAACAATAGAGGAGAAAGAAAGAAAAACAAAAAAAAGTGTAATATGTGTAAAAAAATAAATTTTTTTAAGGCCCATTCTGCTCATATCCCTGAGTGAGATTCTCAAGGTGCTGATTCATATATATTCTCGAATTTGCTGTATCACATTTTCGTACAATCATGGATCCCTATTTTATATTTCCCTAGGAATGACAAAATTCATGTGCGCACTACGTAGGCTGTATAGACGTTACCTTCCGCATATACCTACAGTAGCAGCAAGTTTACTGTGGTCGATATTCTGGAAGCATGTGGTAACTAGTACGTCTACATGTATGGATGCCAATGACTGGATGATGTATATCATCCATCTTGCAGTCGGATGGTCCGTCATTGTTCACCAGGGTGAACTGAATGATCTTGTATGAGAGTTGTATTTGCCAAGGTTGTCCTGAGCTGTTGTCTTTGAGGTTGCATGAAAAATGACTACTGAACCATGGCACAAGAGTAACATTTTATCCTAACAGAGAAGCAGAGCTGCAGAGGCTCTTCCAGTCAGATGGTAACCTTGTGGATTGCAGTGAAGTTGCAGGCCTACTACTGGCTATGGGACTCCCAGCATACGATGCAGGTGAGTGGTGACTTTATTGACACTTCCAAGAGCAGTTTAAAGTGTGTGTTGTTACACAACGGCAACAGGTATGCTTCGGTTCCAGTAGGGTACTCGGTACGGATGAGAGAGGAGTATGCAAAAATCAAGACAGTTTGGAGAGGCTGCAATATCAGGTACATGGATGGTAAATATGCGTCGACCTCAAAATGGTAAACATTTTGCTCGGTCAGCAAACAGGTTTCACCAAATATCCCTGCTTCCTGTGCTATTGGGACAGCCGGGCGGCAAAGGATCACTGGAAAAGAGAATGGCCACCGAGGGAAACCTTGACTCCAAGTGACAGGAACATGGTACATGAACCACTTGTACAGAGAGAAAACATCATCTTACCTCCACTACACATAAAACTTGGTTTGATGAAACAATTTGTGAAGGCCCCGGACCATGATGGTGAATGCTTCCGCTATATATGCTCAACGTTTCCTGGTCTGAGTGACGAGAAGAAAAAAGCTGGGATATTTGATGGCCCACAAATACGGACACTCCTCCGTAATGCTGCCTTTGCTACAACAATGACTGTGTTAGAGGCAAGGCGTGGAATGCTTTTCAGATGTAGCACAATTTTCTGGGGGAACAGGAAAGCAGAACCACTAACATTGTACGGGAACTGCTAGTCAGTTTTCATTCTCATGGATGTGATGAGTATAAAGTTGCACTACTTTACATTCTCACCTAAGAAAATTTCGGGATAACCTAGGCGATGTTGTAGTAATTTGGATTTTTGTTTGTCCATTTAAGAGATTGTTTGTGGCCTCAAAACCACGACAAGTGGGATATCAATATGATGGCGACTATTGTTGGAGCTTGATGAGGGATATTCAGACGCTATGCAAGTAGATCGTCTACAAAGAGAAAGTTACTACCATCGTAGGTATGTTTGCATTAACTAAACCCATTCCTTCTATTACATTCATTGTTGTCCCATATTACTCTTTATTCATAGTTGTATTATATATGTTTAACATATATCTATCAAAGACATGTATCATATCATTGCGATTTGTTTCTCTCCCTTCATATATCCAATATATATATATATATATATATATATATATATATATAAATATAGATTTATAATATATAAATATAAATAAATATATATATATATATATATATATATATATATATATATATATATATATATATATATATATATATATATATATATCTAATAATTGTGATAGACTCTCTTAAAAAATAAAAAACATAAAATTTTACAAATCTGTGTTACACACAATATCTCACAAATGCGATGTGATATGCAAAAACCAATTACATTTTTGGAATCAGCACATCAATAATCACTTGCGAAACCCCGTCCAAGAAATTTCATGTTTACCAGTGTTATATACAAAGTAATAAAACAAAAAGTAAATAACTATTTCTTACTATAGCAAACCATTCACATATTAAAAATAATTAAATGAAAATTGAAAAGTTTCGTAGTTAAAGATATTAAACTAAACTTCATTTGAATAAGCTCTAAGGTTAAAATGACAGAACATTAGCAGTTCTCCATTTTCAGGGGATAAATAGTTCCTCCTGTTCTAAATATTCTTTCACTTTCGACTGATGATGGTGGAGCTGAAAGATATTTTATTGCTAGTTTTTTCAAATTCATTAAACTATTTCCAGTGTTTTCCACCAATTGAAGGGAAATTATCATTGTCTTCACTGGTCAAGGTAGGCAAACTTATATTTGTTTATTTCTTGATGTAATTCCGTATGTAGTCTTTACTTTTATGTACAATAATCACATGTCAGATCAGAAGAATAGAACTTTCTTTTTCACTCTCACTTTCTTTTCTGTATGACGATTTTGATGCTACAATTATTTAAAACAATCCATTAAAGTGAAAATGGAACCTTCAGCATTCACTTTCCCCACTACGTGAATCATCGTCAGCAGAAGTGTCAGGAGCTAAATTTTCATGCATTTCTTTCCATGCCTCAAACCATATTTTTTTACTGATTCATCTGATTTATGTTGAAAAATTAGCTTGAATCGCAGATCTTAGAAAGTAGCTACACACAAAGAAACTTAGAAAGTCTTTTTTCTACTGATTTCTTAAGCTCTTCAACGAGTGTAATTATTCCACTGAAGCTTTTGCTTTTAATTGCCTTATTTAAAAATAGATTTATTGCTAAAATGGAAGGGATCACTTGGGCGACTGTTACTTCACGTTTAATGCTTGTTTTAGTGATGTTGTCAAATGGCTCAAGTAAATGGAATAATTTTGCCACTGAAAATCAGTCAACATTTTCTGATTGCATTCAGCGGCGTATATGGATAGGGAACTTTTTGTTCAAACAATCTTTTAAGCATAAGTTCTGTTCCAGCGTGTAGAAACGTCTTGAATTAATTTATGCTGTTTGATATTCAGCTGCATCTGTAAAGTTTTAAGCTTTACAGCTGCCGTTGCTGAATGGTGAAAATGAGAGGATATGCTTCTGCAAGTAAATAAAATATCTTTAACAGACTTCTGACATAATATTGAATCGTGAATGCATTGTTGCAACATGTGAATAAAACATGAAATTGATAGCAAGTCACTCTCCCTTATACCAGCTACCATGTTTGGTCCATTATTCCGTATCACTAAATGAATTCTATTTTTTAGAATATTGAAAAATGTCAAAGGCCCTTATAGACAAATGACAAAGATTTTCGCCATATTGGCTTCAAAATTTGGCTATATTTTTATATTTTTGGAAAATAAGTTTCTAAAATTTCAATTTTAAATTGAAATAACTTTCCCTTATGTTGACGTAATTTATTGTTTATAAAGCTCAATATTCGGCCTGAATAGTTCGGCAAAAAGCTGAATTTTGAATATTCAGTATTTTGGCGGAATAGGTCAAATACTGAATACTTACAGAATATTCGACACATCCCTCATATATATATATATATATATATATATATATATATATATATATATATATATATATATATATATAAATATATATATATATATATGCCCTAACTATATACTATATATATATATATATTTTTTTTGTTAGTGTACAGGACCCACCACGGCTCACAATGAAGCGGCCACACTGGGCTGAAAATCAGCACCATGGGAGGGCCCTGTCATATATATGTTTCAAATGTCAAAGATTTGATTGGTGAAATGAATATTCAGTCAGTCAAAATAAATAAAAACTAAATAAAATTTTATCCTTGCATTGTTAATGGTCTTAAGATTACATAAAATCAAATACTATAAAGAATATTCACTTCTTGAAGATACAAGAAAATAGTGTTACTGCTAAAGTGGGAAGATTCAGATACGATATGGGATAATCTTTTAGAAGGTGTTATGGACCGTAAAGTAGGAAAATAACGATAGCGAATAGGGTCCAGATGGGAACAATCAATGAAGATATGATGAACAGATTGCGGGGTGTGGCGGCGGCAAAATTTGCAAATGGGAGGAGGGTCTCGTGACATACAGTGACTGTGAGTGATATTAGTGTGGCCAATACGGAGGCGTGCAAGTATCACCTCCATGTAAGCGCTTTCGTCGTGGGAGGAAGACCACTCACCGATGTTCGGCTTTATGTTTCTGAGTTTCCTTCCCCGCCGATCACTCGTCCAGCACTCTTGCCAACAGGATAGTAATCAGTTGATGGGAGGCGGCCTTGTCGAATGGCATCCGGGAGGTACCTGGAACAACTCCGAGAAGTGGAGGCGGCCATTTTGGCCGCTCTGTCAGCGATTTCATTGCCAGTTACCCCTACATGAGACTGAGTCCAACATAAAATAATTTGTTTCTTACGGGAGTGGAGAAGTCGAAGAAATTGTTGTATAAAAATAGTAATAGTAGTGCAGAGGGGTGTCACCCCCAATTTGTATAAAATTCGCAGGATATACTCTAAAAGAATAATAATGAAAATCGTTGCTCTCTTTAGGAAAAAAAGTTACAGCCTCTCAAAGTTAAAATTCGCATACTCTTTTCATTTTTGATCCATCAAGGTTAGGTCTCATTTCAGGCCCTCTAGCTCAGGATATGATAAGTTTTGTTAGATATACAGAGAAAATCTATGTAGATTTAACAAATCTTATAACCTGAATTAGGATGGCCCTAAAACTAGCATGAGGCCCACTTAATTTTTTTTATAAGAAAGCCTATTTGAAAATTTTAAACTTTGAGAGGCTCTTAACTATTTTTCCTAAAGACTTAAATCATTTTCATTTTTTGTTTCATTATTATTTTTTTAGAGTAGGTCTTATATCCTTGTAATAATTGTCGTACATTTCCCAAATTTTAAGGGTAAAGCATACATATCAAAAGGCAACTTTTTCACACTATTAGGATTCAAAAAAAAATATATCACATTTTTCATTCCACCCTAATGGACAGGTGACCAGGGGGCATAATAAGAAAATTAAGAAGAAAGCATGCCATCTTGATATAAAAAAGTATGCAATCAGTAATAGGGATTGGTTAAATTTTCTAATGGTCTGCCACAGGAGGTTGTTGAGTGTGACTCGAGTGCAACATTTAAGAAAGGGTTGGATAGGTATATGAATGGGTTGGGTATCATATAATATATTTAGACGAAGCCAAATTGGTGGGTTTTTAGTTACAATAGTTATTAATGTTAGACTGCATGTGTGACCATAACTTGGTTATTAATGCATGTGGATGGTTTGGGTTTCATATATATATATATATATATATATATATATATATATATATATATATCATATATATATATATATATATATATATATATATATATATATATATATATATATATATATATATATATATATATATCATTTTGACTAAGTCAAATTGGTGGATTTTTAGTTACAGTAATTTGACAAGCCCTAGGGTGCTTATTAAGACATTAAGAATATAGAGACAGTAAGAAGCCATATGGGCCTGTCGAGACTGTCCCAGTCAGCCCACTAACCAAACATGCTCATGCAAATCCACAAAAGACGCACCCTAGGGCTTGTAAAAATCCTGTAAATAAAAATCCACCAATTTAGTCAAAAATAATGATATATACATGATACCCAAACCATCCACATGCATTAATAAAGTTATGGTCACACATGCAGTCTAACATTAATAACTACTATAACTAAAACCCGACAATTTGGCTTCGTCTAAATATATTATGATACTAATATCATATCATTATCAACCCTTTCTTAAATATTTGTCGTGTCACAGTCAACAACCTCTGTGGCAGTTCATTCCAAGTAACAACCCTGTGCAGTACACGTACTTTCTTATATCAAGGTGGCATGCTTTCTTCTTAATTATTCTTATTTTGCCCCCTGGTCACCTGTCCACTCTACTATGAAAAATTTATTGGTCTCTGTATTATCAATAGATGTAAATATTTTGTAGACTTGTATCATGTGCCAAATTGCCTTTCTACAGAAAACATTCCTAAGTCCCTTCAGCCTCTCCTCATAGCTCTTACCCTCAAACCCAGAAATCATCATGTTGCCCTGAGTTATCGCTTTCTAGCATATCAAAGTGCTCTTTAAATAAAGGGGCCCAGAAACTTGTGCACAATACTCTATTACTGGCTAACATTAACTGTATACAGTTTTCTTATAACTTCTTTGCTCTTGTAAACAACATTGCGATTTATTATACTTAGCATCTTATTAGCTGTATTTCCTAACTTCCAAACACTGATTAGCTACTTTCAAATTACTGCTTATAATCACACCTAAATCTTTTTCTTCGTCCACAGACTCAAACCAATCCCCATTCATATCATGGTTAAAACTTTATTTGAAATGAAACCTAGGTGAAGAACCTTACAGTTTTACTATTAAAATTCATTTGCCCCTTATCTGCCCACCCAAAGTTTATCAAGATCATTTTGAATCTTTATCCTTCACTATTCCTAACTGTGAAGGTGGCCACTTTGGTATCATCTGCAAACTTAGAAACCTTGCATTTAAGTCACGGTCTAAACCATTTTATATATATGAGAGAACAATAGTGGCTAACTTTGAACCTAATGGGACACCACTCTTCACTATTTCCCATGATGATTAATTCCCCATTTAGTTGTACACAGTTTTCTATTTCGCAACCACTCTTTAATCCAACCATGTACCCCTCCACCTATACCACATTGCAATAACTTCATCAGCCCTATGTGAGAACCTTATCCAAAGCTTTGCTAAGTCTAAATACAATATCAACTGGATCTCCTTAGTCAATGCAGTCAGTAATGTATTCT
>JABUQX010144055.1:0-19375 GCA_015478945.1 Trachelipus rathkii
TTATTTAATTTATTTTTTTTGTTGTCAGGTTAGGATTTGCTTTTATTTATTATATAACTTTTTATTTGCATTTTTTTTCTTATATGTCATGTTAGGATTTGTTTATTTTTTGTCTCGTTCCAGTTTTTTTGGGAGCCAGACTTTGCATTTGGAGCTGCATTTTTTACTGGAGCTACTCTTTTTTTGGCTCCATTGTTTTGATGATCGGTTTCTTCGGGGGCTGTATTGTCTTTTGTGGCAGCTGGTTTTCACAGAACGTGGTACATGGGTACCAATTAAAGTCAGTGGTCCTGTACCTCAACATTAATTTTTGTATATGAAACCCTCAGCGGGATTTTCAATTATTTCAATTTTATTTCTTGATTTTTTGTATATGGCATCCTCAGCGGGATTGTCTGCCTAACTTTCTTCTCAGATTAAAGCCTCCAAAGCCTGCTCCTGGTTATTTAATAGTAATGTGCTGGTTCAAGTTGTGGTCAATATTGAAGTGTAGTAGTGGTGTAGCTAAGCTATTAAATTATATTCATCAGCATTATATCAGTGCTGCTGAAATATTCATATTTATATATTAAGATTATTAATCAATTATTTGGAGTGTTTGGTAATTGTACAGTTTTTATGGTAATTGTTTAGTACTGTGGACACCTTCCATATATAGGTTTACTGTACATATTTCCAATTATAGGTAATTGTGGAGTTCAGTGACACCTTCCATATATTGGTCTACTGTCCATATTTCCATATATTCCAATTATAGGTTTTTACTGTACATATTTCCAATTATAGGTAATTGTGGAGTTCAGTGACACCTTCCATATATTGGTCTACTGTCCATATTTCCATATATTCCAATTATAGGTTTTTTTTATCCTGTATAAGGCTACTAACCTATTAATATCATACCATTTCCAACTTTAATAGTACCATATATAGGGCACTACCATATATAGGGCACTAATATACTAATAATTTTAAAAATTCCACCTATAAGGTTAATTCTGCCTATAGGGCTTGATATTTAATATTTGATATATTTAATTGAATGAAAATTCAGTATTTTAAATTAAAATAAATTAAATTGATTTTTTTTTCATTTAAATTTAATAAATTAAAATTTAATATTTGAAAATTTGATTAATTTTGTTACTTGATCCATGGATTCATATTGACTTAGCAGACAGAAATAGTATTTATACACCACACTTTCTAGAGTTAACTGAAGGCACCATTAAAGGTGAATAAAGGCAAGATCCCCAGTGGCAATGTAACACTGCAACCTTCTTCGCGGTGCGGGGCGCAGGAGCCGAAAGGGCGCACGGCGGGCAAGAGGGGTGAGCACTTTTTCGATGAAAACTCCATAATGAAAGCTCTCTCTCTCTCTGTATATATATATATATTATATATTTGTTATATATATATATATATATATATATATATATATATATATATATATATATATATATCACATTAAAGGATCTTTTAGGCATAAATATATAAACATATTTATATATATTATATATATATATATATATATATATATATATATATATAATATTATTATATATATATATATATATATATATATATATATATATATATATATATATATATATAGATCAGTGGTTTGTAAATAACAGCCCCCGCAAGCCCCGCGGTGCGGGGGGGCGCAGGAGCCGAGAGGGCGCACGGCGGGCAAGAGGGATGAGCACTTTTTCGATGAAAACCCATAATATATATATATATATATATATATATATATATATATATATATATATATATAGCAGTATATATCTATATATATATATATATATATATATATATATATATATATAGCCGAGAGGGCGCACGGCGGGCAAGAGGGATGAGCACATTTTCTATGAAAACCCATAATATATATATATATAAGAGTTATATATATATATATATATTGTTGGTTATTGCTATATATATATATATATATATAGTTATATATATATATATATATTACAGTATATATATATATACAAAATATATGAGTGTTCCTATTCAGAATGAACGCATTAGTTTGGCTTCACAACATGTGCTCCGTGACATAGTAAGTGAAACTCAAGATGCGCCCTTTTTTTCTCTTATTTTAGATACGACCCAAGATATTTCTAAAACTGACGAACTGTCAGTAGTAATAAGATATGTCTGCATCAATTACGATGAAAAGAAGCTTCAAATTAATGAGTCATTCCTGGGGTTTATCCCCATAACAAATCAAAAGGCCGAAGGTTTAGGACGTGAAGTGTGTGTTTTTGGAAAGCAATAACATCAATTAAAACGTGCAGAGGGCAGGGCTATGATGGTGCTGCTGTTATGAGTGGGAAGTACATTGGACAGCAGACCAAAATCAAGCGAAAGTCGCCTAATGCAGAGTATGTGCATTGTGTACATCACAACCTTAACTTAGTCTTGAATGATTCTGTAAAGGAGATTACAGAAATGACTGTTTTTTATGATGTGATTAATGAGATATATGGGTATTTCCGTCAGAGTCTTCCAAGATGGCAATCACTGAAAGAAATTTCTTCAGAAACCTGCATGGTCAACAAAACTGTTAAAAGATTGTGCCCAACTAGATGGTCTTCGAGGTTCGATTGCTTGTTGGCAGCTAAAGTTAATTTCATTTACATTTTGAACTGTTTATCAAAAATCATCCTAACTTCAACAAAGAGCTCTGAAGTTCAGGCGACACCATTAAGAAGACAAATGTCTACTTTTCACTTCATTTTAATGCTTGTGTTTCAAAGCAAAATTTGGAAAGTATTAACATCACTTCTAAAACACTCCAAAATCAGACATATCCCTGGATGAAGCTTCCACTCTTTTAGAAAGGTGTGTCACCAAACTAAACCAGTTGCGGGGAGAGTTTTACAAGCTAGTAGAAGAGGCCCAGGAAATTGCAAAAAGCTGGAAAATTGAGACTTCATTGCCTATTAAACGCAAAAGCAAAGTGACAAGCTTCTTTGATGAGCTTTTTAAAGATGTTGACTTCATTGATCCCTTGCACAATTTCAGGGTGAGGGTTTTTTACAGAGCCATTGATATACTAATAGGCCAAGTGAATCGGAGGTACAAGAGTATGAGGAAGGTGAAACAGATGTTTTGCTTTTTGAGCCCTACAGCCCTTGCAGAACAAACAGATAAAGAGCTCATGGAGTCTGCTGACAAGTTTTACAAAAAATATGAAGCCGACGTGACAAGTTCTTTAGTTACGGAAATTGTCTGCTTCAGGAATGTTGTGGCAAGTGAAATAAAGAAAAGAAAAATGACCAAAATAATAACAGTGGCAGAATATTTGTTGATTGAAAATAATATGTTGTCTTGTAGTATTCCAGACGTGTGTACAGCTTTTATAATGTTTCTGGCACTCCCAGTAACTTCATCATCTGCTGAGATCTTTTTCAAAATTAAAACTAATAAAAAGTTATTTGAGAAGCACCATGACGACCGTAAGGTTAAGTGAATTGGCTGTACTTAGCATAGAGCATGATCTGGATCTCGCACTGAACTTGGAAAAATTAGTGCGAACATTTTGTGATGCAAAGAGACGAAGGGGATTAATGAGCATTTAGAAGACTATTAATGTCAAAGTTAAAAAGTAATGACAAATGTTGTATTGTTTATTAGTAAGTTTTTGCTCTACTTTACCAATAACAGTAATGTAAAAGTGTTTTAAAAATGCGCATATATATATATATATATATATATATATATATATATATATATATATATATATATATTTACATTTAATATATATATATATATATATATATATATATATATATATATATAGTTATATATATATATATATATATATATATATATATATATATATATATATATATATATATATATATATATATATATATATATATATATATATATATATATATATATATATATATATATATATATATATATATATAAATCTTTTTTACATTGTAATACACTCTGGTTCTTTTGTAATGTTAATGTGATTTTTCTTTGATATGAACAAGAAAACTTTTTTTGTCATTCAAGTTCCAAAAACTCTATCCACCCTGTCCATGACTAAAGTTGTAGTAAAAAACCTTATTAGTAGAAGAGGGGCCAAAAGATCTTCCTGCACCAAATTGATTAACACTGTTTATACCAAATTAGCAAGTCTCTCAGTAGAGGAGAAATATTCATATTCTGATACTTTAAAAGAATTTAAATCATTAGAGCTTAAAAATTTGAATGAATTAATATCAGAGAAATTTGTACTCTGCCCAGAATATGATTTTAGAAGGCAGGAACAGATTGATATGAAAAATTCAGATCATAATGTTAATTTAGGTGTCATTATAAATACACTTGATATTTCACATCATACACATCATAATCAAAATCAATCACCACCTACTCCAATTAGTGCTCAAAATGTAAAATTCCCACCAATAGATCTACCATCATTTGATAGTCAGCCAGAAAATTTAAATCAATTTATTTTTTCATTTGAGAGCATCATGAACAACCGCAGTTTTTCACAATTTGAAAAATACAGATATTTAGTAAAGCAGGTATCTGGCCCTGCTAAGGTATATATTGAAAGTCTTAAAGTGGAGGATCAAACCTATGATGTAGCAAAAAATTTATTACTTAAGGCTTTTTCTTCCAAAATAGGGCAACAATTTTCTGTTATTGAAAAAATTGTAAAATTAAAGCTGCAGAATGTTTCTAGTATGATGGAGTGGGTTAGTGAATTGAGAGTTTTGAAAGATCAGATGGTGAGATTGGATGTGGATGGTCAGATTTTTATGCAATATTTTGTATGGCAGGGAATATCTGATAAAATAAAAAATTCATTTATGACTGTTAATAATGATGCCAAACCAGATTTAAATTCCATATTAGATACCTCCTTTGAGGTGCTTAATAGGTTGAAAGAGTGTACAAGGGAGAATAACTCTGGTAGCTCTATAAAAAATACATCTGCTGCATCTCAGGAGAAAAAGGCTCTGAGCCTAGCAGCTGCAGTTGATTTAAAAACAAAAAATGTGTCAAGTAGACCAGCAAATTGTGTTCTGTGTCATCATTTAAAAATTGATGGGTATGATACCCATTATATAAGCAAATGTCAAAAATTTGATAGTCCTGAAAGTAGGATAAAGAAAATAAAAGAAATTGGAGGATGCATTTTGTGCAGTTACCTAAATCATGATCAGTCTCAATGCAGGTATAGGTTCAAAAACCCTTGTTATAAATGTGGTAGAAATCATTTTTCCTTTTTATGTAATAAGATTAAAAATAAAATTGGTAACACAGTGCAAAATAAAAAGAATTCAACTGCATCCCATAATGCAACTACTAGTAATGTAGTTGGCTTAGAAATTTCACCATGCTCAAATGATGAGTCTTGTGATTTGGAAATTAATTCCCTTAATACAAGCCTCATTAGTAATTTTATTTTGCCAACTTTTACAGCTAAAACTTATTTGGCTGCAGGTGAAACTGCACATTCTAGAGTACTTTATGATTCAGCTTCAGAGTATTGTTTTGTGTCCTTGTCCTTAGCAAATAAATTAAAATATAAAATTATAAATGCTGATATAAAAATAAATGTCAAAGGATTTAATGAGGCTAAAAGCTACAAGACCAATATCATAGAATTTAACATCACTCTGGGTAAAAAAGAAGTAACCATAGTAGCTGCAGTTATTCCAGAAATTAGACCTAAAATTAAACTTGAAAATTCAGAAAATATTAATAAATCCTTTAAAAAAGCCAATATAGAATTAGCTGATAAATTTTTGAATGATGAGGTGGGAAATATTGATATCATTTTGGGAGTAAATGCAATACACATTATTCCAGTGCATGCTGGTACCATAGGTACCAAAAATGAAAAATTCTTGTTTTTTTACACCTGTATAGGCATTATGCTTACTGGTAATGAGTCTGTCATTTTGAAAAATTTAAATAACCTTCATGTTGTAAAGAAATTTGTGGACAAAACTAATGACTACTGTAATGCCATCCCTAACCTTATAAAAAAGAAAACTCCAAAAAGTAGTAATAATAATAATAAAAAAGGTGAAGCTCATGGTAATCCTCATAATAATAATAATAATAATAATAATAATAATAATAATAATAATAATAATAATAATAATAATAATAATAATAATAATAATAATAATAATAATAATAATAATAATAATAATGCATTAGAGAATGGTAATGATTTCTGACTACAAGAATCTTCTATCTCTTGTAGTTACATTGCCTGTAATTTGCCTGAAGATTTTAACCTTTCTAAAGCTAATAATGAGCAACTTAATATGTCACTTAAAAAATTGATGAATTATGATGAATATTATGAGCCATCCTTTTCTGATGAAGATGAACAACTGGTTAGGTATATAATTAGCAATGCAAAGTGTCATGATGATGGCAGACTGATACTTCCATGTTTATGGGATAATAGAGTAATAAATTTGTTACCAAATAATTATAAATTAGCCTCCAGTATTTTAAAATCTACTTTAAAAAAGATTCAGAAAAATCCTGATAAATTTGAACAATATAATAACATTTTTATGGAGCAGTTAGAATCAGGTATAATCGAAAAAGTTCGGGTAATGAATTAAAAAATAATAAAGAAGTTTCTTTCATGGGCCATATGGGTGTTTACAGAGAAAATGTTCAAACCACCAAATGCAGAGTAGTATTTTTAAGTAATTTATGTGAAAAAAATGACACTGCTCTTTCTCATAACCAAGTTTCCCTACCTGGTCCTAATCTTAACAATAAATTAGAGATAGCTTTGACACTTTTAAGGTTCAACAGGTTTTTATTGGTTTATGACTTGGTCAAGGCTTTCCATCAGATATGGTTACCATATATTGATAGTTTAAAATTACATTTTCTTTGGGTTAAGGGTATAAATGATTTTTCTGAGGTGGCCTACAAAATGAACAGACTGCCCTTTGGTATGAGGTTCTCACCAAGCTTGCTTATGGTTGCCTTATATATTATATTAATTTTACATTGTAATATTCATGACCCATTTGAAAATAAATTAAGAAATATGCTTTATAATTTATCCTATATGGATAATCTTGCATTTTCATCTAATTTTGAATCTGAAATTAAATTGTCATTTCACAAGTCAATTAATATTTTTAGTCAATATGGTTTTAATTTGCAGCAATTTGGTTCAAATTTGATGGAATTGGAATCTGAATTTTGTGAGGATTCTGAAGAACCCTTACAAACCAAATTATTAGGTATTTTGTGGTCTAAGGACCAAGATCTTTTCACAAATAAACCTGTAAAATTAAATTTAGAGGCTAATACTTTAAGAACAATACTTTCATCTGTGAATAGTTGCTTTGACCCACTTGCATTGACCTTACCTTGTAGAAATAGGGCAAAACTGTTTCTGCAGGAGTTGCAGATGGATAGTAGCATCACCTGGGATGACCCTTTAAGTGATGACAGATTGAGAGAGTGGAAAAAGATTTGCAAAGTATATAATGCTGGTGTTGAGCCTTCTATTCCCAGGTATATTGGGAATTACATTGGTAATTATGATTTAATGGTCTTTACAGATGCTAGCAAGGATCTCTATGGATGTGTGATTTATTTAAAAAATCTTGATACACATTCCCTTCATTATCTCACTGCCAAAAACAAAGTAGTGGTAACAAAGGGGGTTGGTAGAGAACCATACCTGTGTTAGAGCTATTTGCAGTGGCCTATGGAGTGGTTTGTGTGATAGATTTATATTCTCAATTAACAAGGGCATTTTGTCCCATAAATATTAAAAATTTACATATTTTCCCTGACTCCATGATTTCCTTAAGCTGGCTGGCAGCTAAAGTTAACAAGACCAGCAAGGTAGAGAAAAAGGGTACCATAATTAATAATAAATTAAATAATATTATGAGGCTATGTGAAAGTCATAATGTTATTTTTCATCATATTAAGGGTCCAAATAACCCTGCAGACATGGTAACTAGGTGTGTATCTCACAAAGTGTTACAGAAAACAAATTATTTTAAAGATCCAACTGAAAATGAATGTGTTGACACTTTCTCTTTTGAAGTTCCCTTCAATATTCATTCTAACTTTCAGATTAATAGTATTTCCTCTTCCTCTTATCAGTGGGAACCAGTAATAGCATTAAATAAGTTTTCTTCTATTGGGAAATTTTGCAGGGTGACTCACTATATTAGGAAGTATATATTTACACTAAAATTTAGAGTAAAGTCTAAAAACCCTTCTCTCTTCCCTTCTATGAATATGAGTTTTAATTATAAAGATAGTTGTTCATTGGTTTATAAAGGAGCCCAAAAAACTAACTTTTCAGATACATATGATTATTTATTGAATCCTCTTGCTGTAAAATCAACTAATCTAGCTAATCAATTAAATTTGTTTTTAGATTCTGATGGCTTAATTAGAGTTAAATCTAAATTTGGTAAATTAAGAAGTAATTATAATGAAAAATTTCCAATATTATTGTCCAAAGATTGTCCCTTTACAAACACACTCATTTTTGAAACTCATATTAAAGCTAAGCATGCAGGAGTCTATAAATTGCTTGCACTTCTTAAAAAAGAATTTTACATACCATCTGCATATGTCACTGTAAAGAAATGTATTAAAACCTGCCTTGTTTGCAAAAAACTATATGGTAGGACAATAAAAATAAATCAGAATGACTATACAGAGTTTAGAATATCTCCTAAGGAGATTCCCTTTAGGGAGGTTGCTTTGGACCATATTGGTCCATTTACTGTAAAAATTAATGACATTAATGTTAAGGTGTACATACTTATTATAACTTGTATGTGGAGTAGGGCTGTAAATTTGTTGTTATGTAAGCATATTGATTCAGAATCCTTCATTAGTGCCTTTCAAACACATGTATATGAGTATGGATATCCTAAAAAGATATTAAGTGATGCTGGATCACCTATAGTTTCTTCCTTCAAAGTAATTAAATCATTTTTGAATGATGTGGAGGTACAGAATTTTTTGAAGGAAAAGGATATTGAAAGTTTGGACTTTTCCACCTATCCACCCCATTCCAGTTTTTTAGGTTCAGTTGTAGAATCTCTTGTAAAACAAGTTAAAAATATGGTGTATAGCAGTATTTCTAAAAATATATTAAAGTATGAGC
The DNA here is from genome assembly GCA_015478945.1 of Trachelipus rathkii. Lineage (NCBI taxonomy): Eukaryota > Metazoa > Arthropoda > Malacostraca > Isopoda > Trachelipodidae > Trachelipus > Trachelipus rathkii. The sequence goes on from JABUQX010144055.1 coordinate 9,179, forward strand.
AATTTCACTTGTTAATGAAAGAAGTTCATATGTTAATAAACAAAAGGCCTTTAGCTTTTAAGCCACTTCTAAATGATCAAAATATTGATCCTTCAATACCCTTTGTGCTCACTCCTGAAATATTAATTAAAGGGTATGAGCCTTCTAATGTGGTAATTGCTCCCCATTTGCATACCTCTGAAGCTGATGAGGAAGAGGATCCAGATTGGATCCCAAATAATGAAAAGCAGGATGAAATAAAACTGTATAAAATGTATAAAAAGTTTCAGAAGGTGAAAAATAAATTACATGCTCTGTATCATACTGAATTTTTAACTAATCTAAGAGAATTTAGTACTAACAAACCAGACAGGTATAGAGCCAAAATGCATATTAAATTAGAGGTTAATGACATTGTTGCTATCAAGCAACAATATACCAAACCATATTTTTTTCCAATGGGGATAGTAACTGACACAAAAGAAAACACTCTTGGAGAGGTAGTAGAGGTATCTGTCAAGAAAGGTAATATGGAAATTGTAAAAAGACATGTAACTAATTTGATTCTCATCAAAAAGGCTAATGGAAAGAATTAAGTTTTTCAATTATTTTATATAAAAAAAAAAAAAAAAAATCAATTTCAATTTCATTTAATTTAAAAGCTATCAGGCTGCTGGCTGATAAAATAAATGAAGCTAGTAGAGTAGTTTGTTTAAAAAAAAAAAAAAAAAAAAAAAAAAAAAAAAAAAAATTTAATTAAAAATTTTGTTCATTTTTTTTTTTTTTGACATGTTTAAATTATCAATTCACATTTTCTTTTGATCCTTTGATAATTTAACGCCCCCTCCCAATGTATAAAAATTACATTTGTATATAATTTTTAATCTAAACAAATGATTAATGACTTGCAATATCATTGTGGTTCTTTTTATAAATTGTTCATTTGTTTTTATATTCCAATTATATTTCAATACTTAATTATTCATGCCTGATGATCGGCATTTGTTTGCCTATTATAAATTAACCCAGTTGCTCCCATAATAAAAAGAAGAAAATAAAAAAATTGATTCTATGATCAGCTGACCAAATGAGTCGGTCACTGCTATTCCTGTTCCACTAGCTGTTACATTTGGATAAAAACCTATTACTCCTATATCTGAAATTGATTAAAATTACAAAGCTATAACTGCTATGTACCTAGATTGTACCTAGAAATTTAAGCTACTAAGCTATACCACCATCAATGCTGTTTGCAGTTTTACTATTTCATATTTAATATTTTATGTTGGCCAACAATGTATTAACTCCTATTATTATTACTTTTGAGATTTATTGAATGCCAGAAGAGGCAAGAGTAAAAACATCTGAACAGAGGCTTACAATTACCTGAAAGGAAGAGAGTTAAATAGGCAAGAGAAGATTTAAGGCTACCAATTTATTGGGTAAGTAGATGCAGTTTATCAGGCTGTTAATTTACTTTGCTTAGATCACTTTATTTATATAAAGTATGCCTTAATAGGCAGAGTTTCTGTTAATTATTAATTAAAATTTATAAATTTAAGGTTCATAGCCACATTTGGCCTTTGTCACAATATGGAAAGGATCACAATTTTGAGGCAACTTTTTAATCATTTCTTGTAAGTTGTGCATCATTTATATAAAATCAAATATTTCCAAAAATATAGATTTAGGAAGTTGGTTTTTTGAAAGTACCAACTTTTAAAAGGCTCCCATTTATTTTTTCAGCTGGGAGCTTGTTACTGCTGTGATAGAGCTGGGTTGGCTTGAGGCTGGAATCATCTTTCAACATCTTTTTTTATGTATTTATTCTCCTTGAAACTAAAAATATAATATAAAATATTCATTAATAGTCATTTAAGCAAAATTAAAAGTAAAGTTTTTCCTTTTTTTTATTGTCTTTATATTTAAATATTTTTTATGCAAAGTAATCAAGATTATTAATTCCTGATAATTTTTTGTATATGAAACCCTCAGTGGGATTTTCAATTATTTCAATTTATTTCTTGATTTTTTGTACAGAATCTGTCCAAAATGATTTTGGTGTTCGCCGCTCGTCCTCTATAATTTCAAGTACTGCATCGGCAACTGTAGCTGATCTTTTATCTTTTATTGGCTTCAACCATAAGTATCGGGAATAAACGTCAATAGTAAAAAGTATGTATTGAAATCCTTCATTATAAGAACTATATTTAATCATTTCAGTTAAATCTAACTGCCATATGCTATCAAGAGAAGGAGCAACGGTTTTCCGCGTAGGAAATTTTTTTCTTACAGGTTTATGTAGAGTAAATGCCTCTTCACCCTCTAAATATGTTTTTAACTCTTTTTTCTCAATATTAGGATACCTTAAAGCAAACCTAGTGAATCCCCCAAAACTATTTGGTTCCCTCAGATTGAAGTAATACTTATCAACTACCTCCTTCGCCTCCATGTTGGCTACTGACCCGCATGTAAACGCTGTATATATATATATATATATATATATATATATATATATATATATATATATATATATATATATATATATATATATATATATATATATATATATATATATATATATATATATATATAATATATATATATATATATATATATATATATATATATATATATATATATATATATACATACCTATTTTATATATATATATATATATGTACTAAACTTAACTAGTTAAGTACAGGGGATATAAGAAAGATTGTCACTTTACATGTTTATTTCTTAAAATTAATTAACTTAAAATTTCACAGTCAATAATAATAATTGTCAATAAATGATTGATGCTTCACTACGATTTAAGATTCAATAAGAAAATTAGTCATTCAAATAAAGGAACATTGGTTTATAATAAAGAGCTAGCTTTGGAATGCCAGCACTCTCACAATTGCTTTCTCCTCGTAACGTGAAACTCTAACACTTCTATTTATAGTTTAAAATTAGATGATTTTTTATTTCACATACAATAATAATAGCCCAATTGATTAACAGTTCAGTATTAGATAATTCGTTAAACCAAAATAAAGAATAATTTTATATAACAATGAGATTATTTAAAGTGTAACACGCTCGCATATGAGTCTATTTTCCTTTAACACTACCGTAACTGATTATTTATATTATTACATTTAATAATATAATACATAAAAATGCAATATTGGCGATTATTCTATTAATTTTAACAACCGACTTCCATAACGCCGACTATAGCTAAATACAACCTCTTTTCTTAAAGTGTAACACGCTCGCATATGAGTCTATTTTCCTTTAACACTACCGTAACTGATTATTTATATTATTACATTTAATAATATAATACATAAAAATGCAATATTGGCGATTATTCTATTAATTTTAACAACCGACTTCCATAACGCCGACTATAGCTAAATACAACCTCTTTTCTTATAGCTTCGAGGCACACTCCTTTTACAGTTTGAAAGTTTGTACAAGATCAGCGTTTAGGCCTAATCCTATAACAAAACTTCGTTAAAAACCTCTCACATAACCATAAACAGAGACGAGTTCGCGTGTACAGGAAGTTTGTGAGTAAGATGCTCATATGATCGCTGTCAAGTGCACACAGTCACTTTACAAATGGTGATCTCGGAGTGGAGAATCGCTTGAGAGAATCATGCGATTCCCTCTTGACCCCTTAATCACAGTGACACAGGAACATAACAAAATATATAAAAAAATTTCTTTGAGTAATTAACAATATCTTATAACCAATCGTAATTCCTTAATCTCTACAATTACAATACTCGCATTTTCATAACACCTATTATACAATATTATACCACCTTCAATTTATTCAATTAACCCTTCAACCATAATTCCGAGAGCCAAGAAATTATAAACACTGGTTCATAATCGCAAAGTAAAAGATTTTTTAGTTAGTTAGTTGAGGAAAAATGATTTTTGACAAGAAGGAATATCAAAAACATTCTTTCCTACACCAATTACTTACATAGGAAGATGGTTAATACTACTACTACTACTACTACTACACTACTACTACTACTACTACTACTACTACTACTACTACTATTAAAGAAACGCACTTATGATTCCACAAGCAAGAAGAAAGCATTATAGACATTTTTTTTACTCGATTCTACCCTTCTCCTTGTTACCATTGCCCTTGCTATTTATACTATGATAAACCCTTATATTTCTCAAATTCTCTACAGCTTCTTTTCCATTTTTTGATATATACACATTGTTTTTAGTCATTCGCAAGACCCTATATGGACCCGAATACCTTTCTTCTAATTTACCCACATTATACTGTTGATTTCTAACTAGTACAAATTTTGCCTTATTGAGATCTTTTGGAACAAATATATGCTTATTTTTGTATACAACTTGAGGTGCCAAAGGCCTTCGCATTAAAGCCACTGATTTTCTTCAGGTGGGCACTCTGACTGATCGCGGCATTGAGTGGTTCCTTTTGCAAGAGACCACCTGGGACAGATAAATTCTGGCCGAACATCAAAATGCTAGGCGTTACTCCCTCTTCGTTCAAAGGACTGATCCTCAAGCAATATAGTGCAAATGGAAGGATCTCAGGCCACTCTAAGCCCTCGCCTTTACTATCGTTTATCATGCATCTTAGGGTTATTATTAGGGCCTGGTTCAATTTTTCACAAATTCCGTTACTATTTGGGGCACTTGGTGCCGTAACAATATTATCAATACTGAGCAGGTTGCAGACATCGCAGAACAATTTGGCAGTGAATTGAGTTCCGCGATCCGATACAAGTCTTTTTATAACCCCGCAGAATGGAAATACTTCGCTTATCAAAACATGCAGAACGGAATCTACAGTAGCCTGTTTCAGGGGATAAGCGAATGGATATTTGCTGAACCTATCGATGAACACCAACAGATAATTGTACCCCTTACTATATGGCATTTTTATCAGATCCACATGAAGTGTGTCAAACTTCTCCGACACCTCCTTGTACCTCCCCCATTCGGGGGAAATCCTCCTAGTATTCTTGTTTTTCTGGCAAATATTGCAATTTTTAATGTAATTTTTCACGCGGCTATGCATGAATTTGAAAACGAAATCTGCTCTCAAAACGGTCAATGTTCTTTTAATTCCCAGGTGGTTCGTATTATGTATTCTTGCTATCACATCGTCTACCAAATTTTCTGGAATTATTATTCTTGCGACTCCTGTCGAAATGTCAACTGCCAAAGATAACTCTTTACCCTCGCAAATGAAATCCTTATAAACAGCCTTCAATCCAGAAGGCTCTCCCCCTTTCATTAAAGTTTTGATGTACAGATCGGTCTCCTGCTCGACTGCTATGTCCTGGAAATCTATACCCTCCTTGAACCTATCCATTATCTCATTCAATCCCTTTTTAGTATAAGTTATAAGGTTTACGAAGAAATCATCAAAATCGTTATTATTAAACCCCTCATCGGTATCTCCGCCGTGATTACGGCTATCATCATCATTATTATTACTATTATTATTATTATTATTATTATTATTATTATTATTATTATTATTATTATTATTATTATTATTATTATTATTATTATTATTATTATTATTATTATTATTATTATTATTAAAATATTCTATTAAATTCCGTTCCTTCTCGACTCGCGTCCCAATGTTCAACCCTTTTGTTATAATATTTAAATGTCCCATCTTACTAGACCCTTCCCCCGATCGTAAGTCGGTTTCCATAGCAATCTGACCTGTTGGAGAGAGTACCGTCCACTCTCCATTTTCTATGAAGGCTAATTTTAAGTCTAATTTCTTAATTCCTACATGCTCGTTTTCTTCATTTAGCTCGTTCAAGTGAATAGCTAATTTATTTTTGGCTTTAGATATTAATTTAAACTCGATGTCAAAGCTTGCTATCGAATTCCATAACCTTATTTCTCGGGCATCATGGATTTTATCTGTACTTTTCCTTTTATAGTTCATGATAATGCCATTATTGCATGTGCAAATTTCAATTTTGCGATTCGCTATCAAATAAGCATACTTTTGCAAGCTATTATTGATACACATCAATTCCTTCGTGATTTGCGGGTATCCCATTTCTGCCTCGCTCAGCACCGCGCTATACAAGGCAAAGATTTTAGTTGGGTCCTCGTTTCCCATTAAGGCGCTCGCCATTGCAACATCACTCACTTTCGTGTACAATTGCAACTCCGTTTCCTCACCAGGAAACGATAATAAGGTAGCCTTTATCATTGCCGCCTTTGCTTCTTTAAAAGCTCGTTCGGCATCTAGGTTCCAGACTATTTTCTTGGCCGAAGCAGGTTTTTTCTTCAACATATTGGTCAATGGTTGCAATAGCCGGGCAGCGTCTGCTATATTGATTCGGCAGAAGTTGTACAGGCCAAGAAACGCTCTAAGTTGTTTAATGTTGATAGGCTTTGCAACCTTCACTATTGCCTCTATCTTCTCCTGACTAGGCAGAACTCCCTTCTCGCTAATATTGAAGCCTAAAAACTCTAATTCTTTTACCGCCAATAAGCACTTTTGGGGGTTAAGACAGATTTTCATGTATTTTAATCTCTTGAAAACTTCTTCTAAAGTCGCAACATGTTCTTCTATAGTTAAACTCGAGATAAGTATATCATCTAAGTACACGAAGACGTTCTTTAACTCACCAAACAATATTGACATGAGTCTCTGCCAGGCGCTAGAAGAGCACTTGTGACCCTGAATTAGATAGTTAAAGCTATAATTCCCGAAGGGGCACGTAATGGTAAAGTACTTTTGAGTTTCTTCCGTGACAGGGATGTTGTAATAGGCCTGGCGCAGGTCCAGCTTTGTCAACAATTTGCAATGTTGCAATTGGAAAATAATATCCTTAATTTTAGGCAGCGTAAAATTATCTGAGACCGATCTCTGGTTGAGCAGTCTCAAATCTACCACCAGTCTTACTCTCCCATCCGATTTTGGCAGGAACGACACTGGAAACTGCCAGTTGCTCCTCGAGCGTTTTATAACTCCCGACTCCAGCAGCTTATTGATTTCTCCCTTCGCTCTCTCATATAAGTGCGGTGCAATGCTTCTGCTTTTCAATTGTATGGGCTCTCCGCTAACCTCAACATGGTACGGGTAATTGTCCGCCAACTCGCATAGAATTTCTCTCTTTAAAGGGTTATTCTCATCCCCCTCCCCCTTTTTCAATAGTATTACTACAACCGACTCCACCCCCTTCATCCTTGTAGGTCGCGCAGATGAAGCGCCACCTGGCTAGCTGTTCATTTTTCAAGTTTAAATTGGGCTCCTCGTAAGGGTTTAAAAATATTTCCTTATATTCTTTAATTAAGTTATTAATCATTTCATTCTCACAAAGAGGAACGTCCAAAGAAACAGAAGACAGAGGTAAAACAGAATTTTGTATGTCCGAAGAGATGTCAAAAGTTTTATTGTCAATTGAAACGCAGCGATTAGTCTCAGGGTCGAGTAGGTAGTGATATTTAAAGTCGATAATAAAGCCATATTTTTTTAAGAAGGGCATGCCGAGGACGTTAAAGTTAATGTCTGCCGTGAAAGCGTAAATGTCATAGAGTTTCCCCAAACCAATGTCAACCTTAATTAATTTTTTGCTATAAATGTTTATAAATTCTCCATTTGCTGCTTTGACAGTGCCAATAGCGGCACCTTGCTTATCTATTGCGGAAGCTCTGGTAAGGTCAAGGCAGCTCCCCGAATCTAGTAGGTAAGACTCATTACTAGTTTTATCTAAAACATAATACAATTTATTAGCACCCGTCGCCCTCACCTGAGCGGCAGTTTTTTTCGAGTTGTCAGACACTTCTGTATTCATATTGTCGTACAAATTACATGCAATGTTATTTAATTCTAATGACCCCTGATCCCCTTCAATAGGAAGAGAAAATTCTTTCTCTTTAAAATCAACACAATTTACCCTTAAAAAATGAGTTTCTCCCTGACCCCCTAAATCAACAATTTGGCTATTATTACTATTTTCTCCTGCATGCGTAGGATTACAATTCAGTTTTAAAAGGGAACTGACCTCCGCCGCCTCCTCAGTCACATTATTGTGAGAGTGAGTTGGCCTATGCGACTCACTGTCAGGCGTAGTTTCCGCCTCCAGAGTCACAGCATAATCAGTCGCCATAGCTCTAGATTCACCTTCAAAATTTCTATTATTGCTATAATCATTGCTAGAATTATTATTTCTACTCCACCTATAATTATTATTATAATTAGTATTATAATTATAAAAATTGTCATATCCATAATTATTATTATAATTAAAATTTTTACCATATTCATAATTGTTATTATAATTAAAATTTCTTCCATACACATAATTATCATCATAATTAAAATTTCTGTTATTATGGCAATTATAGTTATAATTATTGTCCCTATCATAATTGTAATTACCATTATAATTATTATAACTGTGTTTATTATAATTACCATATCTATTATTATAATTACTATACCAATTGAAGTTTCTTCTCCAAGAATTTACGCTAGTTGCATAATTATTATTACAGGACATATGTGCATTGAAATCTTTATTTTTAAATACCTTACTACCTTGCATGGGTACCCTTTCTCGGCCTATAGGATGATACATAGGCCGACTTAAGCGTTTCCCTGCTGGGAAGACTCAGGAGTCGCCCTCTGCGCAGTTGGAGTTTGGGGACTTTGGGCGATTAGTTGATACATTGCACAGTACCGACCCTCGCATTTGAAAGCACGGTGAAGAAATTTTTTGTGGAAGAAGCATAAACCCTCCGTGCTCGCTTCTATCGCGATGTTGCCAAATCTCGAGTGGTTGGAGCCCTTCCTCCTTGAATTTTGATCAACGTTTGCGGCGGTAGGGTTTTCCGAAGTTTGGCATAGCGTTTTCATCAGGTCTATGATGCTTCTAATGAGAGCGAGCATCTCTTGGGTGCTCTTATCTTGTGCGGCTATCAGGCGGACGATCTCGCTCTCGTGAGTGGAAGATTCTTCGGGTTCAGATTGAGATGAATCGTCTCCTTCCCCTATTCTCTCGTTTAAGAGAATTTCTTCAGAGAGAGGTTGATTGGACTTTAAGATTTGGGATCGAGTTATAATAGTCATGCTTGTTCCTTTGTTTCAAATAATGGGTGATTTCCTTTTAAAATTTGGCAATTTTTTTTTTTTTTTTATAGCGGCTTTATCGTCTTTCACGCTATACTTTTTTGGGAAATTTGAATTGTGTTCTCCTTTTCACTCTCACTTTGAGATGGCACTTTTTCACTTCACTGTTTGATTCACTAGATTTTTAACTATTTTATTATTAGTTTTCACTTTTTGTATTTTTCTGATCAGAAAGGTTGTTTATTCGAGTCACAGTGGTGGTCACCAATTCTTGTACTAACCTTAACTAGTTAAGTACAGGGGATATAAGAAAGATTGTCACTTTACATGTTTATTTCTTAAAATTAATTAACTTAAAATTTCACAGTCAATAATAATAATTGTCAATAAATGATTGAGGCTTCACTACGATTTAAGATTCAATAAGAAAATTAGTCATTCAAATAAAGGAACATTGGTTTATAATAAAGAGCTAGCTTTGGAATGCCAGCACTCTCACAATTGCTTTCTCCTCGTAACGTGAAACTCTAACACTTCTATTTATAGTTTAAAATTAGATGATTTTTTATTTCACATACAATAATAATAGCCCAATTGATTAACAGTTCAGTATTAGATAATTCGTTAAACCAAAATAAAGAATAATTTTATATAACAATGAGATTATTTAAAGTGTAACACGCTCGCATATGAGTCTATTTTCTTTTAACACTGCCGTAACTGATTATTTATATTATTACATTTAATAATATAATACATAAAAATGCAATATTGGCGATTATTCTATTAATTTTAACAACCGACTTCCATAACGCCGACTATAGCTAAATACAACCTCTTTTCTTATAGCTTCGAGGCACACTGCCTTTACAGTTTGAAAGTTTGAACAAGATCAGCGTTTAGGCCTAATCATATAACAAAACTCCGTTAAAAACCTCTCACATAACCATAAACAGAGACGAGTTCGCGTGTACAGGAAGTTTGTGAGTAAGATGCTCATATGATCGCTGTCAAGTGCACACAGTCACTTTACATATATATATATATATATATATATATATATATATATATATATATATATATATATATATATATATATATAT
>JABUQX010144057.1:0-17585 GCA_015478945.1 Trachelipus rathkii
GTTGTACTTCCGTTCAGTCGTTGGGTGTTGTCGTTTTCCGCATTTATCGTGAAACGCTTTCGTTTTCGTGCGCCACTTCAATGTGTACAACATTTATAACCTATAAGCAATTTAAAAAATAGAATCCAGGTCTGACATTATATATGGATAATAATTAAAATTGCTAATGATACCTGTGGTTGCGGAGTAAAATTTAGGGATTCTGCCGTTAATGTTAGCAAACAAGACATTAACTTCTGCTTTGCTTGTTTATTCAGCTTTATGTTGCTCCCAAAAAGACGTTCTACTTCTGTATGGGTCTGAAAAAACAGAAATAACACCTTTCCTTCTAAAGTTATATATATATATATATATATATATATATATATATATATATATATATATATATATATATATATATATATATATATATATATATATATATATAAATATATATATATATATATATATATATATATATATATATTATAATATATATATATATATATATATATATATATATATATATATATATATATATATATATATATATATATATATATATATATATATATATATATATATATATATATATATTTATAATATATATATATATATATATATATATATATATATATATATATATATATATATATATATATATATATATATATATATATATATATATATATATATATATATATATATATATAATCATTCCCACTTTCTCTCCCCAAGACTGGGGGTAAGGTGCGACACATGCAATGGAAACAGAAAAGTAGTAAAAGAATATGACGCAAGTTGAAAACAAAGCCCAGCCTTACCACCCCCTTTATACCCTTTAGTGAGAACACTCCCTGCAGTAAGAAAAATCCACGTAGAGCTTTACGGGACCGCGACGGACCCTCACTATGAAATCTCGTCAATGTTTGGTTCATGTTCAATATTTCAGTCACAGCGAGCAAATAAAATTTGCCCTTTCTAAATACATCCATCACCTCTCTCCTCTTCTCCTCAACATTTATTCCTTTGACATTCCATGTACCTATACGATTTATACATTTTCGCCGAAAGATAGAAGGTTGCTTACGGTGATGGTAGTAACGATGCCATTTAATCCAAGAGCAAATAATAATATACTTTTCTGCCGAGCACCTTCATCCAGAGTAAAGTGGCGTGATAGAACTACTGAGCATCGGACCTGGATGGATCTGTCTGACAGATAGTCATTGGATAGAGTGAGGGAGAGCTATGATGGAAGCCGAGAGTTTAAGGAGGATCCCAGTTCTCCACGTTGTGTTTTAAGTCTTCTCAAGGTCAAAAAAGACACCAAGAACAATCCCGCCAACTGAGAAGGCCTCCCTCCAGGATGTCATTGTTAAGTCTCAGTAAGGGGTCAGCGGCCGAACGATATTTACGGAAGCCAAATTGGAAACTTGAGAAAGCCTGGTGACTCACCAGATCAAGGAGAAGACAGCAGCCAATTTTCTCCATTATTTTGCAAATATTATAAGTTATCCGCCAACATCAGGTCTTTTCCGAGTTTGGGAATGGGCATTACAAATGCTGTAAATGAAGGGTGTGCCAGTACTAGGGGTCGGAGGGACACAAACCCCAATTATTGGTTCATATCACTTAATGCTACGCCTTAAGTTGCCCACTTTGACCATCACACGAATCAATACCCCTGCAGGGATATATATATATATATATTAGTGATGGGACGATTAATCGTCATCGTCATCGGCAAAAATCGGCATATTTTTTTCAATCGTCATCGTCATCGTCATCGGCAATTTCTGCCGATTTTTTGCCGATTAATTGAACAAATATTAAGAATTTTGGATAATATTAAAACTCAATAATATATATATATATATATATATATATATATATATATATATATATATATATATATATATATATATATATATATATATATATATATATATATATATATATATATATATATATATACATTTTGATTAAGGTATGTATGACATTCCAGTGCCTAATGGTTCGCCTTTCTGTTCTGCGTTCATATCCACACTCATCCTCCAGACATCTTAGAGACACCATCTTTTATCCACATATCATATACACATACTTATATCCACACCCCTCTTATAGACAACATCTTACAGACATCCCTATCCCTTATATCCCTATGTGGGGGGAAAAATTGCCGAGATCGTATGTCCTGCGTGTCGTAGAAGGCAACTAAGTGATGGTGGTAGTTGGGTTGGCTGGCCACTACCACTTATCTTTTGCCAGGAATGCTAATGCATGGCTCAGAGAAGGTCGTGATCACCGTAAGCGGCCTTCTATCTTTCGGCGAAAATGTATGAATCGTATGGATACATGGAATGTCAGAGGAATAAATGTTGAGGAGAGAGGTGATGGATGTATTTAGAAAGGGCAAATTTGATTTGCTAGCTGTGACTGAAACAAAGATGGAAGAAAACGGTGAAAATGAGTGGTGTGGTGTGAAATGTGTTTGTGTTGGTGTGGAAAGGAATGAGAGGGGGATAGAAAGATTTGCAATTCTGATGAGTGAGTTGTGGTAGAGAGCTATGGTAGATTTTGTGTGTGAGTGCTAGAATTCTAAAGGTTAAATTTAAGTTTGAATAAGTAAAAGTATGTGTGGTTGCGACATATGGTCCATCTGAGAGTAATTTTGAAGAGTGCAATTTTCTGGGATAATCTGAATGATGTTTTGGATGGGGTGAGTAGGGGATTTAGTTCATTTGCCACATCTGCCCACCTAAGGATTTTTTTTTACAGTTGTCACCACCACTCACAGTCAGAGCCCTATTCAAGGAGGGGTGTAGTAAGCTCAAAAGTTCACCCTCTAGCTCAAATTACGCAGATGAGCACAGACGCAGGCTTTAAAGTGAGGAAGATTAAATTCAGCAGGACATACAGAAGATGGAAAAGAATTCCACAGAACAGAGGTGGCGGGAAAGGAGGAAGCACCACAGCGAACTAGCCTGGAGTTACCAATATCAACACAAAACTCATGCGCAGATACAGCACTCCTTGTGCTACGAGGGCGTCGTAAAGGTGGTGGTACGCGAGTGATAAGTTCCCTCGAGCACTTGCCGCTGGGGTGCCTATAGAATAGAGATAAAGCACCAACAGAACAGTTTATAAGCCTTTTGGCCTTTGACTCGACCCTATCCAAAAGCCGGGTGAAACCAGAGCCCCCCCCCCAGATATGAGAACAGTACTCCATACAAGGGCGGATGAGACCCTTGTATAGCTGGAGCAACTGAGAAGAGAAAAAAAAGTCTCGCAGTCTAAACAGAACTCCCAGTTTCTTTGAGGCCGCCCTAGCAACCGTTGTGATGAGGTTTCCAAGACATTTTTTATGTTAAGGCCAAGGATGTTTATATTGTCAACAGGAGAGACGAGAGAACCGTCGAAAGAGATAGGAAAGTTAGAATACGTTTTAGAGAAGGAGATTTTCAGAAGTTGGGTTTTTAAAGAATTGAATTTCACAAGGTTGAGACGACCCCATCCGGAAATTCTATCCAGATAAAAATAGGAAAGATTAAGACAAGAGGCAATTCTAGAAGTAAAAGAGGAAGCAGAACTGAAATGAGTTGAAGAATGAAGGGTTGAGTCATCGGTATATGAGTGGATAGAGTTAGATGTGCAGGTGAGAAGATCATTAATGAAAAGTAGAATAAAGTAGGAGATAAGACAGAACCCTGAGGAACACCACTATTGACAGAAAAAGAAGAAGTCGCCCCATCAACAACAGCCGATATTTAGAGATTTGAACTAAAGCTAGGCCTCAATTGAGGAAAGAGGAAACCCAAAGGAGGGGAGCTTGGAGAGCAGTGACGCGTGCCACACTCGGTCAAATGCTTTGGATATGTCAAGCGTTGCCATACTCAGTCATACTCAGTTCCTAATGGCGGAAAACCATAAATACGTTAAAAAGGAAAGTATATCGCCAGAAGAACCTCGAGCGCTGAAAGCCGTACTGGCTATCGGAAAGAAGGAGTTTCCAGATAATCTAAGAAGTGAAAGTTGAGAAGGTTTCAAAGGTCTTAGATAGAATACAAGTGAGCTATAGGGCGATAGTTAGAGGGATCAGAGCGGCTTCCTTTTTTTCTAAATAGGTTAGAAATGTGCGAGCTTCCAACACTGAGGGAAGTGCTAGTATTGAGACATAAGTATAGTTGAACGAGGGCGGGGATAGCACGAAGCACACTCCCTCAAAACTTAGGGAGGAATGCCATCTGGGCTGTCTTCCTATCCTTCATAGATTTTAGGGGCCTATGCACTTGATCCAAATGTAATCTAGGTAAAGACATAGAAGACACACCTGAGAGGGAGAAGGAGGAGGGGAAGAAATGCCAAGTCAAATCAGGGTTGAGTTAATTGGAAAATAGGAGGCCGAAGAGAATGGCCTTTTCAGTTGGAGAATGCAACAGAACCATCAGAGGAAAGGAGATTTACAGAAGTTGCTAGAGATGTTTTTGGCAAAGGGCCAGAAATTTTTATCAGTGGAGAACCAAAGAGTTAACGCGCACTTTCGTTTGATGAAAGCCCGCTTTGCTCGTCGAAGAGTATCCTGCAACGATTTCTAGCTAAATGAAAATTGGCGAGTGATTGGAAAACGAGAATTTTCCACCCCCGATACGCAATGTCTCTAGTCTGAATGGCCAGATAACAAGCACACGATTGAACCATGGTTTATGAGGAGAGAGAAGATTTAGTTGAAGAAGGAATGAACCTGCTAGTCCCATCAACGGTTACAGTTTCCTCCTTTTCTTTTAAATATTTATACATCCATCATTATTCCTAACTGAGGTAGCTAATTTGCTTTCATCTGCAAACTTGGAAACTTTACATTTAAGTCCCTGGGCTAAAATATTTTATACATATATGAAGAACAGCAACTTGACCTAAGAAATCGTTACGGACCACAAACATGTCTCCTCATTTCCATTAATAAATACTTTTCATATTCATTAATTATTATTATTATTATTATTATTATTATTATTATTATTATTATTATTATTATTATTGTATTATTATTATTATTATTATTATTATTATTATTATTATTATTATTATTATTATTATTATTATTATTATTATTATTATTATTATTATTATTATTATTATTAAGAAAAGCAATATTTTGATCTCTTAAATAATTAAGGAGGATTGAGCGCATATTTACATCCTTAAATACCTATATATGCTGTGTGTGTATGCGTGCGTATAATATATATATATATATATATATATATATATATATATATATATATATATATATATATATATATATAAGGCTGTAGACAGGAGGGTCAGGGGGTTCAACCTCCCAAAATTATTTTATCGATCAAAATGGAATGATGAAGAACTTCATAAAATAGGTATTACCTTATAGTATAATAATAGTAATAATAATAATAATAATAATAATAATAATAATAATAATAATAATAATAATAATAATAATAATAATAATAATAATAATAATAATAATCACTGTAATAAAAATATTGTTAATAATAAAAATAATAATAATAATTAATAATAATAATCTTTATGAAAATGAAAAGTATCGAATGTAACTTATTATTATTATTATTTTTAAATATTATCTATTATTATTATTATTATTATTATTATTGTTTATTATTATTATTATTATTATTATTAAGAGACTTAAGGAATCAAAAATTTTGATCGCTAAAATAATTTCGGGAGGTTGAACCCCCTGACCCCCCTGTCTACAGCCTTATATATATATATATATATATATATATATATATATATATATATATATATATATATATATATATATATATATATATATATATATATATATATATATATATATATATATATATATATATATAGAGAGAGAGAGAGAGAGAGAAATTTTTTAAAATATTTTTTTCAATTAATCGTCATCGTCATCGTCATCATCACATATATATATATATATATATATATATATAATCATGTCATAACCATACCATCACTAATATATATATATATATATATATATATATATATATATATATATATATATATATATATATATATATATATATATATATATATATATATATATATATATATATATATATATATATATATATATATATGCTATAGCTCTATATAGTTCCAGATTTGAGATATGAATCAAGCTTTTTGAAGCCTATTTTCTGAATGTTATTTAATCATCATAAATAGGTGAACCAAATCTCTTTCTCATTGACAAAGTCAGTCTAACAAATCAAGTTAATAATAATAATAATAATAATAATAATAATAATAATAATAATAATAATAATAATAATAATAATAATAATAATAATAATAATAATAATAATAATAATAATATAATAATAATAATAATAAATTATAATTACGGTATTCATTTTACTAGCTCAGTGGTAAAGCACTCGCATAGCAAGCGAGGGGGCCCAGGTTCGAGACTGGGTTGGAGCGAGAGAATGTGAGTTATTCTCTATTATCTCTAGCTTCGTCCCACTCAGACGTTAATGAGTACATTGGTAGCGTGCTTGCTGCTAATGGGAAAAACTCCGGCTACCGCGATAGGCCTGGCCAGCCAGCGGATTTGCCGTTAGGCCCAAGTTACCCAAGGACCTTTCTCGTTGGGTCCACCTGACAGGGCGTTAGTCCTACCTGGGGGGTTGGTGAGAGTGAGTTTTTAATTATTATTATTATTATATCTATATGTATTATTATTATTATTATTAATATCTATTATGTCATTATTATTATTATTATCATCTGCCTTTTTGCAGATAACTATAAAAATATTGGAGAGAAAATGAAGGCTAGGCTAATACTACTATAGATGAAATTTTAATTCCAAAAGAGAGTCAAGGCCATACTTGAAATATTTTTAAAAAAAAGTTTCACGAAAATTTATTTCAACAACTGCGTTCAAATTAAATAAAATGATTTGCCAGGTAATTTTTTCAATGTTACGTGAGAAAAATATTTTGCTTTCTCCCTAGCACAATGTTAGTAAAACTCGTATAAAGGGCTTATCAACATAGCATTGAAAGGCAGCTAATCTAATCAGTCTAAATTTAAATTTTTCCAAAAAAAGCTATTATTATATGGAGCAACTTCTTCATCCTTTCCTGTTAATTGTGGTGTTCCGCAACGTTCTGTTTAATCTCCAACTTTATCTCCTGAACTGTACTTCTAATTCTATTCACTCTTATGCCAATGACTGAACTCTCCATTCTTCCACTCATTTCAAATCTGCTCCCTCTTCTGCTTCTAGAGTTGCCTCTCGTCTTCAGCTTTCAGATTCTATTCTTGCCGATCTGGATGGGATTTCCCGGTGGGGCCACCGCAACCTTGTGAAATTCAACTATTTGAAAACAATTTCTTTACATCTCCCTCTCAGAAACACCTCCCAACTATCCTATTTCCTTCGACAGTTCTAACGTATCACCTGTTGACAACAAACATTCTTGGTATGAACATAAACAAAAATTGTCTTGGAAACCTCATATCACAACGGTTGCTAAGGTGGCCTCAAAGAAGCTGGGAGTTCTGTTCAGGTTGCGGGAATTTTTTCTTCTGCACAGCTACTCCAGTTATATAAGGGCCTTATTCGCCCTTGTATGGAGTACTGTTCTCACATCTGGGGGGGGGGGGGGGCTCCATCCACTCTATTGGATAGAGTTGAGTCTAAAGCTAAGAGACTAATAAACTGTCCCTTACTTTCAAACTCTCTTGACACTATCTCTGCGCGACGTGACGTTGGCGCACGATCTCTTTTCTATAAATACTATAATGGCCGATGCTCTGGGGAGTTGGTCTCTCGCATTCCACCTCCATTGTTCCGCCCGCGTATCACAAGGGGTGCCTTTCTCTTGCGCGAGCAGTGAAAACCCCAGACTTATTCGTTGTGGTGCCTCCTTCTTTCCAGCCACTTCTGTTTTGTGGAACTCCTTGCCATCTTCTGTTTTCCCAACTGTATTTAATCTTCCTCTCTTTAAAGCCCAAGTCTGCGCTCACCTGAGAGATTTGCGTTAGGTTTGAGCTTGGGTGGGTTTTTTTATATGTATTTATTTTCTCACCCCTTGAAAAATATGCCCTCGATGTAGTGGTATTAATATATATATATATATATATATATATATATATATATATATATATATATATATATATATATATATATATATATATATATATATATATATCTATATATATATATATATATATATATATATATATACTATATATATATATATATATATATATATATATATATAAAACAGTAACAAATATAATAACATTGAAAACTGTTGTCATAAAAAAGCGAGCTCTTTTTATGAAAAATCCACTAAATCTATAAACATCAAATCTTTACTTGTAAAAATAAGGGTTCAAGAAAGATGAATGAAGTTCAACATTTAATAAACATGAAGAACATTTAATAAACATTAAAGAATCACAAGTAGTCTCAGAAAGTAGAATTAGATATAAAAAAAAATAAAAAAAGTATAATTTAAAAAAGAAAAATACTAACTGCTAAATTTCTTGTTATATAACTCTTAATATTTTTATGTAGTACTTTTATTGTATGTTTCATAGAATAAACAGAATAGAGGAATCCACTTCTAGGTACAGACTGAATATGAGAGGAGAACACTCTCTTCCAGCAGGTAGTTGAAGTTGATAAAGCAGTAAACGAAAAAGTTTATTACTAAGGCAAGGCGAAAACATGGAAACACGTCTTTGAGAACAACAAAAAAAAAAAAAAAAAAAAAAAAAAAAAAAAAAAAAAAGTCTGAAACATATATCATCTTAATATTAAGCCCAAAGCAAGGAAGAAAATAGAAATCGCCTCTTTAGAAAAAAACAAAAACAAACTAAAATATCAAGAATATATAAAGTTGAAGGAGGAGGAACAGAAATAGCACAGGAATAGTCTAAAACAAGAGTAGCCGAACACTCATAGCAACAGAAGATATTCAGAGCTGGAAGTGGTCAGAGGAACCCAGAGGAGAAAAAAGTTAACAATATAAAGGGAAGAAATGGTAACTGCTGAACGACATGAGCGATAGAGAAACAGTAAGTCAGTTCCTTTTAAAAATTTAAGAAAAAAATAAAATAAAAAGTTGGGGAAAAACAAATTCTTAATATGATTAAATGGCCGACATTACCCGAATCACGAAGTTTGAATGTGTACAAGTCAAAGCAAGTGGGAAAAATAAAAGAAGGAAGATTTTTCCACATATGCCTGTAGAGCACATGTGAGAATGAGCTTAGCGGTCGAGTCTCGGGGTCAGAAAACTGGCCAGAAAAAGATGGGGGAAGTGTGGTAAAACGAGTCACACAAGCTCTCCCCAAAGGGGGATTATAGAGTAGCGTTTGTTGAAATAGTGACAGTAAAAGTTAAAAAGAGATTAGAGAAGAGCTGTAACAGTGGAACCACCCCAAATAAGAGATGGATACTGTATACAAGAACGAACCATGCTCCTATAAAAAGCAAGTAATTGAAGCTGCGTGAAGATCTGAAGACCCCTCAGAACACCCACTCTCTTAAAAGCTCGTTTAGTGAGAGATTATGTGATCCTCCGAGGAAAGATCGCTACAAAAGGAAAAGGGCAATACCAAGAACATTAAGGATAGAAGGGAGAAAAGTTGGAGATCTGATAAATGTCTGACAGGGAACATCACTCACTACTGATTGCTTTAAAGGATGAACAAGAAATCCGTCTACAACAGTAGCTTTTTAAAACGACTCAGAGAAAATCAGATAACAAATCAATTATAATATATATATATATATATAATATATATATATCCATATTTATATATATATATATATATATATATATATATATATATATATATATATATATATATATATATATATATCTATATATATATATATATATAGAAGAAAAATAAAATATAGTTAATCTACAAAACAGTCTTCACAATTTTTTTCTTGTTATTGGCTAACAATTAATATTTCAATTCAAAAACTAGGAGATATTCAATAACTAAAGGTCACCTTCCTATGTTGGGTAATGTTTTTATTTTGTTTGAATTTGACATTTATTATATCTTGTGTTCGTTTCAACTTTCAAAGCAATTTTCACACACATGTCACTTTCTTTACAAGACTGATATTATAATGATTTACCATACCCCATAATTATATGGATGAATCACAGCTATGAAGTAAGGCCCAAATGAACATTCTTAAAATGACATCTGGTGGTGTGATGATCCTTCTTTGTAAAATATAAATATATATATATATATATATATATATATATATATATACCTATATATATATATATATATATATATATATACCTATATATATATATATATATATATATATATATATATATATAACTATATATAAAAATATATATATATATATATATATATATATATATATATATATATATATATATATATATATATATATATATATATATATTGTCTATATATATATATATATATATATATATATATATATATATATATATATATAAATATATATATAACATATATATATATATATATATATATATATATAAATTTATATATATATATATATATTGTTCTTTAATCCAACGTACCTTACTTGAAGTATATTTACAAAGACGGATCATCCACCACCAGATTTGCATCTTATACCCCTTCATTGAATAGGTTTAAACCCCCCTACACTCCCTCCTTGAATATGACGAAGGGTAAGCCGGCCACATAAAACGCGTGTTGATGCGTTCTAAAACCTCAAAGGTTGAAACTACCCACTCAGCAATAGCGGGAATCGACTCTGCATACCTCAAAACATACTAGCCAACACCAAGCTCGTCTCTGTAGCTCCAGAAATAAAAAAGTTGCATAGGTGCATTAGAAAAGGGAGGTAGGGGTACTATCTGATACTAAACCATGGTAAGAGTGATTAGATTGCATCATAAACCACGGGAATCGATTCAGCAGTATCGATTATATACTAATCGATACCTATATTGGGTATATTCTGTGACATACGATATACCATGCTAGAGGCATTAGAAAAGGGGGGCGGGGTACTAAACCATGGTAGGTGTGCCACAATGCCGTTATAAACCATGGCAATCAACTCCCTATACCTTAAAACATAGGGTTAGACACCTGACTCGGGTATATTCTATGATGTAGGATATGCCATGCTAGAAGTGCTAGAAAATTATTTTTGGCGAGCCACACATAGGACGACGACCACACAAGATATATAATTTATTATATATATATATATATATATATATATATATATATATATATATATATATATATATATATATATATATATATAAATATTTATTTTATATATATATATATATATATATATATATATATATATATATAGATATATATATACAATGTTATATATATATATTATATATATATATATATATATATATATATATTAGGGATGTACCGGAACCAGAATTTTTGGTTCCGGCCAGAACCGGAACTTTCCGGAACCTTGGAAAAGTTCCGGCCGGAACCGGAACTTTTTGACTTCCGCTACACCTTACATATTCTACTTAAAACTTGTCTGATTAACAAGTGGAGTCTCTCTAGAAGTATCTGGCATCTTGACATATCCATACTGTGAGCTCTTAGTTTTCTGTAAGCCAAAATTTGGATAAGCGGATCAATAAATTTATTAAGTAAAATAGGAATATACTATATAAAGTTCTACGGGTCTTCAAAGTTTAAAAAGCTTTTTTCAGAAAAGCATTTTTTTAAAAAGCTTTTTTCAGAAGCGGGTAACGTGTTTGAGGATAAGAGATCACGTTTAACTCCACAACATGGAGAACAACTTATTTTCCTACACCATAACATTTCAATATTCAAATAAATATATACATTTTTAAGTAAGAAAATTATGAAATCTTGTTTTAAAATTTTTTAAAATTTTTGCTTAAACAGTTTAGTTAATATTTTGTTTTGTAGTAATTTCTACTTTAAAGTTAATTTCTTTTAATAATAATAATAATAATAATAATAATAATAATAATAATAATAATAATAATAATAATAATAATAATAATAATAATAATAACACTGGTAAACATGAAATTTCTTGGACGGGGTTTCGCAATTGATTATTGATATATTTGATGTGCTGATTCCAAAAATGTAATCGGTTTTTGCGTATCACATCGCATTTGTGAAATATTGTGTGTAACACAGATTTGTAAAATTTTATGATTTTTATATTTTTCTAGAGAGTCTGTCACATATATAGATATATATATATATATATATATATATATATATATATATATATATATATATATATATATATATATATATATATATATATATATATATATATATATATATATATATATATATATATATATATATATATATATATATATATATATATATATGCTTTATTTTTATATTTTTAGTAAGATTATATTATATATATATATATATATATATATATATATATATATATATATATATATATATATATATATATATATATATATATATATATTTTATATATGAAGAGAGAAAAAAAACACAATGATATAAAACAAGACCTTTCATATTACTCTTTATTCATAGTTGCATTATATGTTTAACATATATCTATCAAAGACATGTTTCATATCATTGTGATTTGTTTCTCTCCCTTCATATATCATATATATATATATATATATATATATATATATATATATATATATATATATATATATATATATATATATATATATATATATAATATAGAAAGAAAATAATCTAATGATATGAACATGTCTTTGATAGATGTTAAACGTGCAACTATGAATAAAGAGTAGTATGGGACAACAATGAATGTAATAGAAGGAATGGGTTTAGTTAATGTAAACATACCTACGATAGTAGTAACTTTCTCTTCGTAGACGATCTACTGTGCATAGCGTCTGGAATATTCCTCATCAAGCTCCAACAATAGTCGGCCATCATATTGATATCCCACCTGCCCTGGTAACGTCCTTCCATGAGCTTTAGATCTTGATGGAAGCGTTCACCCTGCTCATCACTAACATCGCCTAGGTTACCGGAAATTTGCTTAGGTGAGAATGTAAGTAGTGCAACTTTATACTCATTCTACATCCATGAGAATGAAAACTGTCTAGCAGTTCCTGTACAATATTAGTGGTTCTCGGCTTTCCTGTTCCCCAGAAAATTCTGTACTACATCTGAAAAAGCATTCCACGCTCTTGCCTTTAACACAGTCATTGTTGTAGCAAAGGCAGCATCACGGAGGAGTGTCCGTATTTGTGGGCCATCAAATATCCCAGCTTTTTTCTTCTCGTCACTCAGACCAGGAAACGTTGAGCATATATAGCGGAAGCATTCACCCTCATGGTCCAGGGCCTTCACAAATTGTTTCATCAAACCAAGTTTTATGTGTAGTGGAGGTAAGATGATGATTTCTCTCTGCACAAGTGGTTCACGTACGATGTTCCTGTCACCTGGCGTCAAGGTTTCCCTCGGTGGCCATTCTCTTTTGGTCCAGTGATCCTTTGCCGCCCGACTGTCCCAATAGCACAGGAAGCAGGGATATTTGGTGAAACCTGCTTGCTGACCGAGCAAAATGTTAACCATTTTGAGGTCGACGCATATTTACCATCCATGTACCTGATATTGTAGCCTCTCAAACTGTCTTGATTTTTGCATACTCCTCTCTCATCCGTACCGAGTACCCTACTGGAACCGAATCATACCTGTTGCCGTTGTGTAACAACACACACTTTAAACTGCTCTTGGAAGTGTCAATAAACAGTCGCCACTCACGTACATCGTATGCTGGGAGTCCCATAGCTAGTAGTAGGCCTGCAACTTCACTGCAATACACAAGGTTACCATCTGACTGGAAGAGCCTCCGCAGCTCTGCTTCTCTGTTGCGATAAAATGTTACTCTTGTGCCATGGTCCAGTAGTCATTTTTCATGCAACCTCGAAACCAACAGCTCAGAGGACAACTTCGGCAAATACAACTCTCGTACAAGATCGTTCAGTTCACCCTGGGTAAACAATGACAGACCATCCGACTGTATTTCAGATGGATGATAGACATCATCCAGGTCATTGGCATCCATACATGTAGACGTACTAAAGTTACCACATGCTTCCCGAATATCGACCGCAGTAAACTTGCTGCTACTGTAGATATATGCGGAAGGTAACGTCTATACAGCCTACGTAGTGCGCACATGAATTTTGTCATTCCTAGGGAATATGCAAAAATAGGGATCCATGATTGCACGAAAACGGGATGTGATACAGCAAATCCGAGAATATATATGGAATCAGCACCTCCGAATTACTATATATCTGCTACAAAAGTCCATCCAAGAAAAATTTCACCTTTTTTGTTGACCAGTGTAATAATAATAATAATAATAATAATAATAATAATAATAATAATAATAATAATAATAATAATAATAATAATAATAATAATAATAATAATACCCTGTACAAATTTTATTTATCCCCAGGTCTAGATTCTAGAGCAGGGTTGGCACAAAAGAAATCAAATGATTTAAATCAACTGATTTTTTTACGTAATTTTTTTATAAAAAAAATCATGACTTTTTATTTTTTATTTTTTTTTTTAGGCAATTTTTTTTTTATAAATTAATAATTAATCATAGCTATCACCTAATTAATGATAAGTATATTTCATCTATATAATAAGTAAATTCATCAATGTAGTTTCAAGTCATTTTTAATGAAGAAATAAATAAAATTAGAGTACTCAGATATTATACAGTATATATATAATTTAAATAACTTAATTAAACTAAATAATAATTATATGTACTAAACTTATTATTAATTAGGTAATAATTAGGATTATTTACTAATTTTATAAAAATAATAATTAAAAGCAATTTATATCTAAAAATTTAAAAAATTAAAAAAATCTCAAAACACAAAAAAAAACAACAACATTGTTCTAGAGTATTAAAGCTATCGGTTCGAGTGTGAAAATATTGTTTCATATTTAAAGTTTTCGAAACTATAGAGTCGAGGTCATTTTATCATGATATTTGTTCACATATATCAATTTTCTATATTATTTTTATGCAAAATCATAACTGAGTAAATGACAAATCATTACTGAATTTTTTAAAGAAAGACATTTGAAAGAAACGAGAGGTTTATACTAGTTAGTTCAGATGAAGCATGAAGTCAGAGTTTATTTGTTTATAATACATCCTAATATATATATATACTGGCATATATACCCATATATCTCCATCTATATATATATATATATATATATCACCATATATCTATCATATCTATATATATCTTCTCCATCATATCTATATCACTCTATACATATAGTATATATGCTTCATATATATATATATATATATATATATATATATATATATGTCATCTTATATATATATATCTCTATCTCATATATATATATATCATATCTTTATATACTATACTATATATATATATATATATATATATATATATATATATAATCTATATATATCTATATATCTTATATATCTCTCTTCTCATGCTGTATAATATATATCTGCATATACTATCCTATATATATATATATATATATATATATATATATATATATATAATAATAATGTTAAAAATATACATTTTTTTTTTTTGTTATATGTGTGTTTTTTTTTTTTTTTTTTTTGGGGGGGGTTTCGGACCCCACACTGACAGAATCTAAAAAACAACCATACAGCATGTTGATAGGAGTTATAGCGCATATACATGCACATTTTCAATTAATTTGGAATTGGGTTTTTTTTTCGTTACAAGTGGTTTTTTTTAGAGCTCAACTCAAGGGTCCGGGGGGGGGAGGGGCTGCATAAAATTTCATGAAATTTGGTGTGGAATGAGATCAAGGATGGGGCCAACAGGAATGAATCAAATATCATACTAATTTATAAATTTCTTAATGCAGTGAATGCTGGAAAATTCTAAAAATTTCGGTAAAAAATTGCTGAAAATTTGTGAAATTTTTCAAAAATGATAAAAATTTCCCAAAATTCAAAAAATCGACTTCGAACCATTATAACAATTTTTTTCACTCATACTAGATGCGATTAATAGGTGCACCAAATTTTTTCGCTCTAGACCTCATATTTACCGAGATACAGCAATGGGTTGTTTTTGTGTAACAAATGAGGTGGTTTTTTTTATGTAACAGCACTATATATATATATATATATATATATATATATATATATATATATATATATATATATTTTGATATATATAACTAACTACTAATATATATATATATATATATATATATATATATATATATATTATATATATATATATATATATATATATATATATATATATATATATATATATATATATATATATATATATATATATATATATATATATATTATAAATATCTATATATATATATATATATATACATACTATATATATATATACTGTATGTATATATAAAATAAATTCTTTTTATATCTTAAATATTTGCTTGAAGCGGTTTTAGTTTTGCAGAAAGTTTGTTTTTTGTTTTTTAATTAAATTTGGGTCATTTTATTTTTATTTTTCGGACAATGTATTTTTTTTTAAAAAAAAAATTGCCTATCTGCAACCATTAAGCCCATTAATTATTTGAAGACATGAATACTTAAAGTATCATAGCTATTCACATGGTTATTATAAAATAGGCTAACTTTATATAAAAGTATTGTACAAAATAGTTTAAAAGTACAATATTTAGGGTCAGATTATTAGTACAAGTACTATTCCGAGTTCGAATCAGAGTATCCTTCCAATAAGAATTTAAAATAACGATAATATATATAAAAAAAAAAATTAGGAATAAAAGATTAATAACCCAATATTAATTTTAATTTCATGTTTGTGATGTAAACAAAGGCGTTTGTCATAACACAGTCGCAAAATTGTCTTAAGTAAACGTTTGCAGTTCGACTCTTAATTTAAAAAACAAATTAGAAATTAAAAAAATATAAACAAAATAATATATTTATAATATTTTCACACTTCTCCATCGCTATAAACAATTATATTGTAACTAGATAATAATTCGCCTACGCCCTCATAAATATTTACTTTGTCGCCCCTCCCCTCTTACCAGAAACGGGAGACCTCGAGATATTCCGTAATCAATGTAGGGCTTGTAGGCTAAGCCCAGAAATCTGTTAACTCGAGGTACTGAAATTGCGTCTGATGTTCGCTAAAGCAGGACAATCTATAATGAGATGTTTTGTGTTGTCAATTGTTTGGGAATGTCATCTTTGACAGTAGAGTCAATAAGAATGCCTTTTGCCAAGAGGGATAAATTGTCATTCTGTAGTTTTAGATAATTGCAAGTTTATAGATTGATTGGACATGTCAAATCCCGTTGAACAAATAGTTCAATTGGAGGTTTTTAAATATAAAATTCATACTCCCTAAAGGAATATAATCGGGATTTGTCCAAGAAATTTTCAATTGCACAGTATATATATATATATATATATATATATATATATATATATATATATATATATA